>CACSLK010028053.1:2011990-2029216 GCA_902706635.1 Striga hermonthica | reverse complement strand
ACCGGTAGAATCAGTACGGGGACAGAGAAGGAGAAGAAGAATTATAGGGATAGATACCCTGGATTCGCGGACTTGTTTGAGGAATCTCTTGACCAGCTCGATTGTATTGGGACGACGAATCTCCGCGTCGTATGGGTAGAAAAAGGATTCACTGACATCGTAATCGTTATCTTCGAACCAAAACTTGCGCTTGAAGCGTACAAACAATCCCCATTTGTCATCGTCGAGAGTCGGGTCCGTCACCATCGTCATTGATAACCCGATGCTTTGGCTCTCTCCGTTTCTCCTAATTTACTTTTCTAATGTTGTTTATGAATCCCCTATTTGTAATTTCCTAGTCTTTTCCTTTTTTTTTTTCCCTCACATTTACATTTTTTTTAATACTATATAATATGTATTGTATCGTATGATATGCACGGGTAGACTTATTCCTTAAACTAACTATATTTTAAATATAATTATTTATATTTAAAATATCTCATTATTGATTTCTTAATATGCATTTTTATTATTAAATACCGTCCAGATAAAACAATCAATTGATTGACATAATTAATTCCTATAGAAAATTTGCAACTAATTAATTATCATGAATATTAGACTAGACATCCCATAATAAATATATTGTCCATTTGCGGGATTTTTCAATTTGTTTGAAAAATATTTCTAGAGAAAATTGAGAAAATCTACATAACATCAGAGATGTAAAGGACATTGAATAATAAATACGAAATATTCAAACTTAAAAAGTTTAATATTTATTTAGATATGATTAGTAACTTATCTGTAGATATTTTTATTTAAAGCATGATATGTAATCATAAAGAATTTAGTTAAAAGGTATCTATTTTATTGTCAAATCTATTGAGCACAAAATAAAAATGTGAAGTATTGACATATTATTTTATTGTAATTACTTATACATAGATTATAAAAAGTTTTAGGAATGTTTAAAAACTTAACTACTTGATAAAACAATTGATTTCAAAACAATATAGATACTATAATCATATAATTTATTTGTAACGTTTATGGTTTGTAATCATTCTATAATTCAAAATTCTTTCTAATTGACCATAATTTTCGGGTACTTTCAAATTAATGAGTACTTTGTATTTTTCTTTTTTAGTTTATTAAAGTGATTCCAAATTTTTTGAAAGATTAATAAATATTTTAATTAATTTGTATATAATAAATGTTAAAATGGATTTAGGAAAAATATTTCCAACATCTTAAGAAATTGAAATTTTAAAAAAGAAAAAGGAAAAAAGACGTAATATTGGAAAAGGAAAAAAATAATATAGGAGAGAAAAATATTTGTCATGCTTCATAAGAAGAATTTAGAATAGGATACTCGACAGTTTATTTGACTTTTACCATTGTTAGTAGTTTTAAATATCTACTTAATATTAAAATCAGTAGTCATACTAAGGAACCAACAGTTGGCTCTAGGGATGGCAATAGGGACCCGATCCCCGATTACCCGTGGGGAATTCCTCTATTAGGGGATGGGGATGAGATGAAATCTTCCCCCATGGGGGTGCTAATGGGGAGAAAATCATCCCCGACGGGTAAACGGGTATGGGGATGGGGAACCAATCCCCGTCCTCGTTTACCCGCGGGGACCCGTTAAGCTAGTATACATGCTAGTTATTCCAATATATTTATACATACACATGAATGATGATGTAATTACATGAGAATATATTAAATAAGTAAACATAATATCATATTATGTATGTAATGTGATAAATTGAAATCATATAATGTGATGTTATGCCACCTACATAGTATAAATAAAATACATATCAATAACAATTAGCGGGTATGGGGATCCCCGATGGGGATTTATCCCCGCGGGTAATGGGGATGGGGAGAAAATCCTCCCCGAAAGCATAAATGGGGATCCCCATGGGGAGAAAATTTTCTCGCGGGGATGGGTATGGGGAGTCAATACCCGATGGGGAATTCCCCATTGCCATTCCTAGTTGGCTCCGTTATGGAGCCAACAACCAATTGGACAACTCCATGTGGGGCTGTCCCACATTAAAGTATTGTGGGACAGGCCCACATAGAGTTGTTTCATTAGTTGTTGGCTCCGTAACGGAGCCAACTGTTGGCTCTTTAGCATTACTGTTAAAATCAAATCAAGACAATACCCACAAAAAAGGAAACAATTTTTGTTTTTTAAAAAAAATAAAACAGGGATAAAATTGAGAAAAATATAGATATCAAGATAAGATGGAATGCATATATTAAAAAATGCATATAAACAATTTTTATACATATATAATTTTAAACATGTAATTAAAAATATTTTTTTCTGCCAAATTTAGTGTAAAAAATAGGGCACCATCTGAACTCTTATTTTGTTAGTAATTTATTATGCAAGAGTTTTATACATATATAATTTTAAAAATGTAATTAAGAATATTTTTTGGCAAATTTAGTGTAAATAATACGGGCACCATTTAAATTCTCATTTTGTTAGTTATTTATTATTGTTGCATGTTCATCATACATAATTTCACAATAAAAATGTCAATTGCTATAATTTTTATGTACAAATTAATATATATTTAAGTACCCGTGTAGTACACAAGTATCGTACTACTATATTATTTAATCCTGGGTTTGTTCACCTTTTGGATGGGATAATCTCAAAATTAATATATGTACTGTTGAGATTAAATAACTCTTGTTCAAACGTTTACATTGTGTTAGCATATTGGTATATTTAGGGTTGTATATTTGGTTGTATATTTTCCTAGTATAGGTGACTTGCTTGACAAGTAATTCCTTGTAAGTAATCTAGGTCTTCTTGTGTATATATATGTGATATAATAATATGAGGACACCACAATGGGGTGTGCCATCTTCCCATATCTTTTCAATATTTCACGATCTTAACATGGTATCAAGAGCCGGTTCTTAAATTTTTTTTTCCTCTCAGACAGATTATTTTTTTTCTTTTCTCGGCGGCTCTTCTTTCTTCACCGTCTCTCGGCAGCGGTCTGCTTCTTAGTTTCAGTTCAATGGCAGACTCCAGTAGAACTACCAAAGAGTCCAGTGGAAGTACCGTGGCTCGAAAAAACCATCTCTCCATACGATCTTTCTTCTTCGGATAACCCAGGTCATCTCATCACCCATGTTCAATTGAAGGGTGATACAAATTATGATGAATGGTGTCAGAGTTTTTGAAATGCGTTGCGTGCACGAAAGAAATTTGGATTCCTTGACGGATCCATCCCTCGTCCTGATTCTGATGATGATCTTCTTGACGACTGGCTGGCGAACAACTCTCTTCTTCTTTCTTGGATCATAAATAGTATTGACCCACAGGTACGATCTTCTATCAGTATACCCGATTTTGCTCGCGATCTATGGTTGGGACTTAAGGAGCGTTATACTACCGTGAATGGCCCTAGGATTCAAGAATTGAAAATTGCTCTATCTACTTGCAAACAACAAGGTAGCACGATTGAAAATTATTATGGTCGATTGGTGAAAGTTTGGGAAGAACTATCAGACTATGACAAACTGTTTCTCTGCAAGTGTGGAAAGTGTGTATGTGCTCTTGAAGTCCTATGGGATAAAAAAACGTGATGAAGAAAAGGTTCATCAAATTTTGATGGGTCTTGATGGACACTTGTATGGCACTACTCGCTCTCATATTTTAGCACTTGATCCTATCCCAATCGCAATTGAGTTTTTTTCATGATGGTTCGTGAGGAACGAATGCGCATGGCAAGCACTAAACAACCCCAAGTCATCGCGGCCGGTTTCTCGATCAATGGGTCGGGGCTGTTGGGCACGGCTCCGTCGAGCGGTACGACGATTTTCTCCTATCCAGCCGCTGCGAACGCCACATGCCTCGGGCTTCTAGGTAGCAACACACCAAGTGGACCTGTCGGAGTACAGGGACCATTACCGCAAATGGTGGGTGCAGCCGCAGTAGCCTCGAGCGCGCAAGCCGGGACGGCTGGGATTCGATTGGTGACGAATCTCACATGCTTTGGATGCGGGAAAAAAGGTTCACATTACGACGCATCGTTTTCAGACTCATGGCTATCCCGAGTGGTGGAGCTCGTCTCGTGGTGGTCGAGGTGGCCGAGGCAGTCGTGGGCGAAACGGCGGTGGCTCCCACGCGAAGGCGAATGCGCGGTTGGCTCTTCCAATTTTTCTACTGGGCCTGTGTAGAATGAAACGGACAGGGCTGCACTTTTCGGATTGTCCAATGCTCATTGGTAGTCCTTCGTCAACCTTGTCAATTCCGCTCGCACTAATACTCCGCTTTCTCGTAAGCGTATTTCTATTGATTGGATATATGATTGTGGTGCTACACATCACATGACGGGTTCTCGGGATTCTTTTACAGATATTCAGGATATTCCACCACGCTATGTTCAGTTGCCTAATGGCACACTTACTACTGCTCGCCAAGTCGGGACCGTCACTCTTGATTTTTTTATTACTCTTTATAATGTCCTTTATGTTCTTAGCCTTCGGTGTAGCCTGATTTATCTATCTCAGTTGCTGGAGCATTCTGGGTGCATTGCTATTTTTTCTCATAAATTTTGCGTGATTCAGGACCTAACTTCGAAGATGGTGATTGGAACGAGTGAGCAGTTGGGGGGACTTTACTTCTTTCGAGGGACAGTCACTACAGCGGCTACTCGAGTGAAGACAATGTCTCTGGATTTGTAGCATCGACGAATGGTTCATCCTTTGTCCTCGGTTTTAGTTCAGTTTCCTTTTGTTAACTCCAGTACTTCGGTTTCGAATAAGGACTGTGATATATGTTTTCGAGCTAAACACTCCCGGGCTAGCTTTCATGTTAGTCGTAGTGTTAGCAGTGCTTGTTTTGATTTTATACATTGTGACTTGTGGGGGCCATATCGCGTTCCCACCTTTAGTGGAGCACGGTATTTTTTGACTATTGTCGACGATTTTTCTCGTGCCACATGGATTTATTTATTGGATGATAAAACCGCCGTTTCTAATACTTTGCTCGCTTTCTTTGCTTTGGTAAAAAGACAATTAGACTCCTTAGTTAAAGTATTCCGTAGTGACAATGGTACTGAATTTACTTGTCTTCGGGATTATTTTCGAACCAAAGGTATTATACACGAGACATCTTGTGTCGGACCCCTCAGCAGAATGGGCGAGTGGAACGGAAGCATCAACATATCCTTAATGTTGCTCGGGCCCTGCGTTTTAAAGATAAACTCCCTCTTGAATTCTAGGGTCACTGTGTGCTTACCGCAGGCTATCTGATAAATCGTACTCCCACTCCCGTTTTGTCTGGTAAGACTCCTTATGAAATCTTGTATAATCGGCCTCCGCCGTACACCCATATCCGTGTCTTTGGCTGTTTATGCTACGTACATAATCACAATCGTCAAGATGCAAGTTTGCGAGTCGGAGTCGAAAATGTATTTTCGTTGGTTATCCGGCTGGTCAAAAAGGGTGGTGTGTTTTTGACTTGGAGGCGAGGGTTTACTCAATTTCTCGTGACGTGGAATTTTGTGAATCTGAGTTTCCTTATATGGAGTCCTCTGCTCTTTCAATCTCTCCGGTTCCTATTGATACTTGGCATGTTGTTCGCTAATTATTTTTGCTATCCGCAAGTGTACGGCGTAGCTAGAGGTAGTGGCGAGCAAGGTCGTATTCCACAGAGATTGTAGTTAAATTAATTAAGTACTAAAATAATAACGATTAAATATTATCTAGACTAATGAGTTGGATGATGATTATGAACTAAGAAATTAAACTAAGAACTAATTACCTAAAACAATAAAAATAAATCAAGATATAAAAGATAGATTCTATGTTAAGCGTTCCTCGGAATTAATTCATGAAACGTTTATATTCATATAAACCTTATTTAATTTTATCAATCGTAGAGATAATCGTTAAATTGATTTCAACCTTTCTCTTGAACAAGCAAATCGTAGATATTAATTGTTATCTATCTCCTCACGGTTTCAAGATGAACAACTAACTCCCATAAGTTCCTAGGATTTTCATTCTCTCGCAGGGTCCTATCAACCTCTCGGTGTTTATTCTCTTACGTTACTAATTTCCCAATTCTAGCAATCAATTATCTCCTCTCGGTCTCAAATCAATTACAAATATGCATTAAGAGTTGTCATCTACTCACGCAATAATAATAAGCACAAAAAAATTATAAACGAAAGATAAATCGGAATGAAATAAATAAAAACTAAATCATAAATCAATCAAAGTACTAACAAATCCTAGAATCCAAAATAAATTAGCCCAGAAACATGCTTTCAAAATAAATATAAAACATTGAGTTCGAAAGAAGAAAAGAAAAAGAAAGAAAAAGCTTATTCGGCTCCGTCGATCCCTTCTTCGCGGGTTTTCTCCCTCGTCTTGCTCGTGTTTCTAGCCTCCAAAGCTCTCCAAAGATCTGAAAATTAGGTCCTAGACTCCCCAAAAACGTGTCCAAGTGTCTCTTAAATAGATGGGGTCGCGTCCTAGTCGAAATAGGTCGAAAATACCGTAAAAATAGGAAAACGCGAAAAATCTGGTTTTGACCTGCCCAGACTCACACGACTCGTGTCATAGGCCACACGAGTCGTGTGAAAAAGCCGCAAGCTACATTCACGAGCCGTCGGAACGACACGACTCGTGTCTCGATCTCATACGACTCGTGTATACCTGGGAGTTCGAAGTAGCATCAAATCGTCATTCTCAGCTCGGTTGGTGGCTCCTGGTCGAATTTGCGACATCCAGTCGACTCCCGGTGATGAAAATACGTCCAGGTTGTCGGACATGGCGAGGTTCCCGTTCGTGAAAATATTCAGGCCGTTCCCGTCACTTCCGGGCAACAGCTTCTTCTGCGCGAACTAGACGGCCATGGGTGCTTTTCCGGCAATAATATGGCAGCAGAGATCGTCTTGGTGGTTAACAACATGTAGAAGGATAGAATAGTCTTTTACATTAAAAGTGCATTTGTAATTCAGCACTTTCTATCTCATGTACTCAATAGCATTTTTAGTTCATTTCCTTGTACTATAAATACCAACATGTAAACCCTAATTCATTAATTAAGTCTTTCTTTCTCTTTCTATCCGCCTCTTTCACTTCTCTCTCTTTCGATCTTCAATTCACATACTTCGATCTGTAATATTGACATGGTATCATTCGCCGGTTTCGATTTGATCCTTGTTTCTTCCGCTGCTATTCACAGAATCTATTGATTCATCGTTTTCAATTTCTGTTTTTCGATATAATTTGCGATTTTTCTCGCGATTTTTCGATATTTTTTGCGATTTTCGGTCTATTTTGCGACCTCAGATTTCAGATCTGCAACTTGTATTCGTTGATCTATGGCGATGGTTCAAAATCCGTCCGACGATCCGACATCTCCATACTATCTGCATGCTTCGGACAACCCAGGCGCGTTGATTGTGGCTGAACAATTCAACGGCGAAAACTACGTTTCCTGGTCGAGAGCCGTATCCATGGCGTTGAGCGTAAAAAACAAGCTTGGATTCATCGACGGCACCATCACTGCCCCCAATCCAGTACAAAACCCTAATCTGTCTTTAGCTTGGGTCCGAGCCAACAATCTGGTATTATCTTGGCTTCTCAACTCTGTGCACAAAGATATACGTCAATCTTTACTTTTCTTTTCAATTGCACAAGAGGTATGGAATGAGATTCGATCTCGTTACGCTTTGTCTAGTGGACCTAGGGTTTTCCAACTAGAAAAGTCTCTCAGTACTATTGATCAGGCTAATATGACCATAACTCAGTACTATAATGCCTTCAAAACTCTTTGGGATGAATATAGCACTTATCGCCCTGTTTTCAAATGTGTCTGTGGAGCATTTTCCAATTGCACTTGTAACATCTTTGAATCCATGACTAATGCTCAGCAACATGATTCTGTCATGAAGTTTCTAATAGGCTTGAATGATTCATATTCCTCTTTGCGGAGCCATTTCCTACTCTCCAGTCCCTTACCATCCCTCACTACTGTTTACTCTCTACTTCTACAAGAAGAAAGCCAAAGAACCTTAACCAACACTACCAAATTCTTTGAACCTCTTGCCATGATGGCCAAATCAAACTCTCAACCCCCAACATTTCAGAAACCTAAACAGTCATTCCCCAAAGACAAGCCTAGACCTAAATGTTCTCATTGTGGTCGCCTTGGTCATACCACTGAGAGATGTTATCAATTAGTTGGTTACCCTGCACATTGGAATCCCCCAAAAGGCCCTAAGTCCAATCACTCAGCTCATGCTGTTATTTCTGATACTCAACCAAATACTCAATCTGATGTGAATTCATTGACTAACAATTTGTTCACTGAGTTTCTAGCATTTAAGAAATCACAGGAGCTCAATCAACATGTGTCTCATGCTCCTGTGGTGGCTACAGCATTTGCTGAGCATTCAGGTATTCCTACACCTTTGTCTTGTTTAGCTTCCAAGTTTTTAACTCATTCAACTTGGATTCTTGACACAGGAGCCACTGATCACATGATATGTTCACTTGACTTTTACTCTACTCTTGTATCTGCTATTAATACTAAAATCAATCTCCCAAATGGAAATCATACTAATGCTCATAGTATTGGCACTATTCAGTTAACTGATTCCTTGATATTACATGATGCATTATATGTTCCCTCTTTCACTTTCAACTTGGTTTCTGTCTCCAAACTAGCTGCATCAAATAATTGTATTGTCAAATTTTTGTCCTCTTCTTGCATATTACAGGACCTGACAAGTCACAAAATGATTGGTTTTGCTGATCTCAAAGATGGCCTTTATCACCTTAAGACTGATAACTTTACTGTTCAAACCAATAAACCCTGCTTACCTGTTAAACCAACTGATGTAACCAATCATATCTTTGCTTCTCATGTTAACAATGCTGATCATGTCTCTGTAAATGCTGTTGATGATGTAACTTTCTCTTTACCTGTAACTATCTCCAAAACTGATACTGTAATATGGCATCATAGACTTGGACATCTGTCCAACTCCAAATTGCTTACTTTACCTATCAATACAAATAAATGCAATGATATTGTCCCATGTGATGTGTGTCATTTTTCAAGACAGAAAAGACTTCCTTTCTCAGACAGCAACTCTGTAAGTGATTATCCTTTTCAACTCATTCATTGTGACATTTGGGGCCCCTTTTCTGTCCCTTCTCACCAAGGCCACAAATATTTTCTCACAATTGTTGATGATTTTAGTAGGGTCACCTGGATTTATCCCCTTTTAAATAAATCTGACACCAACAATTGTTTACATCACTTCTATAATATGGTCTCTACTCAGTTTGACAAGAAAATCAAGACCATAAGAACTGACAATGGTTCAGAATTCATCTTGCATGATTTTTACACAAAATTTGGTATTCTGCATCAAAAATCATGTGTTGAAACACCTCAGCAAAATGCTAGAGTTGAAAGAAAACATCAACATATTCTTCAAGTTGCTAGAGCAATTCTCTTTCATGCTCATTTACCTTTAAAGTTCTGGATTGACTGCATTCTCTCTGCTGTTCACATTATAAACAGAATACCTTCCCCAGGTTTGCAAAACAAATCACCTTTTGAAATGCTTTATAATAAACCACCCTCATATGATCACATGAGAGTCATAGGGTGTCTCTGTTATGCATCTACTTTACAAGCACATAGACATAAATTTGATTCCAGAGCTTCAAAGTGTATACTTCTTGGTTATCCTTTAGGTTGTAAAGGCTATACTCTTTACAATCTAGAAACCAAGAAAACATCAATTTCCAGACATGTCATATTCTATGAAAGTGTATTCCCCTTCAAAACTGTACCTCAGAATGAAAATATACCAATGTTTCCTACTCCCTCTCCTGATCTGTTTCTTTACACATTAGAGTCACAACCCCTACATTCTCATTCACCCACTGTTCAGCATTCTACTCCAATCACTGTCCAACCCAACCCATCAACACCAAACCCAACAGCTACTATTCCAGACACTACACAAACAGTCCAACAATCATCTATCCAATCTCCAATTTCTTCCCCTGTCCAGAGAAGAAAATCAAACAGAGTCCACAAAATACCACATTACCTAGATGTTTACCATCATTCCTTGACAAATCCATCTTCCAACCTTGTGAATACACTTTCAATTGACACTGGAACATCTAAATATCCTATTTCTGATTATTTATCTACTTCTCAATTGTCTACAACTCATAGTTGTTTCACTGCTTCCATAACAAATGTTGTTGAACCAAAAGCATTTACTCAAGCTAATGCTGATCCCCTCTGGCAAGAGGCAATGAACAAAGAAATTCATGCCCTAGAAAAGAACAACACCTGGCTGTTGACTGAGCTTCCCAAAGGTAAGCACTGCATTGGGTGCAAATGGGTATACAAGGTAAAGTTCAAATATGATGGTACAATTGAAAGATACAAGGCTAGATTAGTGGCAAAAGGCTATACCCAAGAAGAGGGTATAGACTATTTTGACACTTTCTCTCCTGTAGCTAAGATTACTACTGTCAGGTTTATTGTTGCTTTAGCTGCTTTAAAAATTTGGCACATTCATCAATTAGATGTAAATAATGCTTTTTTACATGGTGAGTTAAATGAAGAAGTCTATATGAAACCACCCCCTGGCTATGTTATTTCTGATAATAAATTGGTTTGCAAACTTACTAAAAGCCTCTATGGCCTAAAGCAGGCCTCAAGGCAATGGTTCCAAAAGCTAACAAACTGTTTATTGCTTTATGGCTTCACTCAATCAATTGCTGACTGCTCCTTGTTTTACATGCATGATTCTACCTCTACTATTGTCTTATTAGTTTATGTGGAGGACATCATACTTGCTGGCAATAATCTTGACCACATCATTAAAATTAAAGCTCATCTAGATGCATGTTTTACTATTAAGGACTTAGGTCAGCTTAAATATATACTTGGTCTGGAATTTGCTCATTCAGATAAAGGCATACACATGTGCCAAAGAAAATATGCTATGGATATCTTGTCTGATTCTGGTATGCTAGCTTGTAAACCTGCTCTTACTCCTATGGAATCTACTCTAAAACTTTCTGGTCATTCTGATTCTTCTGATTACTTATCTGATCCAACTGTTTACAGAAGATTAGTAGGTAGATTGCTTTATTTAACAATTAGCAGACTTGATATTGCTTATTCAGTACAAACTTTGAGTCAGTTTATGTCACAGCCCACACAGGCTCACCTAAGTTCAGCTCACAGGGTGCTAAGGTATGTGAAGAACACCATTGGTAAGGGTATTTTATTTCATAAACATTCTCCTTTCAAATTTTCAGCTTATTCTGATAGTGACTGGGCATCATGTGTTGACACAAGAAAAAGTGTCACTGGTTATCTTGTATTTCTTGGTAACTCTCTAATATCTTGGAAATCCAAAAAGCAACCAACAATAAGCAAGTCTTCTGCTGAGGCAGAATACAGAGCACTTGCATACACTAGTTGTGAAATTCAATGGCTTAGTTCTTTGTGTTCTGAACTTGGTTTTCCTTTAACTTGCCCTGTTTCTTTGTTCACAGACAGTAAATCTGCATTAGCAATGGCCTCTAACCCAGTTTTCCATGAAAGGACCAAGCACATAGAATTGGATTGTCACTTGATTAGAGAAAAGATAGCAAAGGGTCTACTTGAGCTGCAGTACATCTCAACAAAAGACCAACTTGCAGACTTTCTCACAAAGCCCCTACCTGGTCCTGCATTTCAGCATCTCCTCTCCAAGATTACCATGCCTAATATCCATGCTAATCTTGCGGGGGGGTAACAACATGTAGAAGGATAGAATAGTCTTTTACATTAAAAGTGCATTTGTAATTCAGCACTTTCTATCTCATGTACTCAATAGCATTTTTAGTTCATTTCCTTGTACTATAAATACCAACATGTAAACCCTAATTCATTAATTAAGTCTTTCTTTCTCTTTCTATCCGCCTCTTTCACTTCTCTCTCTTTCGATCTTCAATTCACATACTTCGATCTGTAATATTGACAGTGGTCTGAATGGGAGCTCCGGTGAAGGGCTTGGTCGAGCAGCCCCAGCTCAAAAATAGTGGACGAGTTCTTGCGTACGTATGAAGAAGCAGAAGCTCGAAACAAAATTCTCCATGCAAAATTACATATATGTCCTGACTTAATTTAGCAATTGGGCTACTTTTTTTTGTCCATTATGGCATGTCACGGGCTGCAAGATAGTGGGCCCTGATAGTTGATTTCAATAAAGCCTTGTAATTGGGCCATTTCAATACACAACTAGCACACCGTCTTCATCCGATTATTGTCGTTTTCGCTTTCTGTAAATATCTCGACCCCATTTTCTATAAAAACACAAAATAAAATACCTTCGTCATTGCTTAATAATATTAATTAAATAAATAATAATATATATCAAACTATGAAGAAACGGACACAAAAACCACTATAAAATGCACGTAAATATGACGCATGTCACCTATTGTATCAGACGATGATGATGCGACCCGGTTGTGTCAAGTGGACCTGCCCCGTCTAGTTCTGGGGATTCTGCTAGTGAGGAGGATAGGGGGTAACCCGGAAACCCCTCAAACTGAGTTACTTGGTCGTGGCCATCGAGTCAAGCATCGCTCTTCTCGGTTCACTAATTACGTTTTTTATACTGTCTGTCCACCGTCCCTCCCTGCTGACTCCTCGGTTCGTTCATCATCCTCAGGCCCTCTGTACCCTATTGTTCATTATGTTTCTTGCGATTCCTTCTCACCGGGACATAAGACATTCTTGGCAGCTATAGCTTCTTCTACCGAACCTCAATCTTACGCAGAAGCAGTTCGGGATAGTCGTTGGCGTTCTGCCATGCAGCTTGAGATCAAAGCATTGGAAGACAATCATACTTGGGATATCGTGTCCCTTCCTGAGGGCAAACATGTTATTGGGTGCAAATGGATCTTCCGCATCAAGTACCACTCTGATGGAACAATTGAGCGGTACAAGGCTCGATTGGTGGTTCTTGGTAACTGACAAATAGAAGGGATCGACTTTCAGGAGACATTTTCTCCGGTTGCTAAGATGGTCACTGTTCGGACATTCTTGACCGTTGCGGCAGCACGACGCTGGGAGGTTCATCAGATGGATGTTCACAATGCCTTCTTGCATGGTTATCTAACCGAGGAGGTCTACATGAAACATTCTCCCAGTTTTTCCTCTCCACGCTCTGGTGATGTTTGCAAACTCCGGCGTTCTCTCTATGGCTTGAAACAAGCTCCTCGGTGTTGGTTCGCCAAGCTTGGTACTGTTTTTAAGCAGAATGGTTTCCAACAGTCGCTTTGGATTATTCATTATTTACTCTTCATTGGGATGGTCTGGATTTGCAGGTTTTTGTTTATGTGATGACTTGATTATTTCCGGAAGTGACCCGACCACTATTGCGTCTTTTAAGGATTATTTGGGTCAGTGCTTTCATATGAAGGATCTTGGCATTCTCAAATATTTTCTTGGCGTTGAGGTAGCTCGGAATTCTTTTGGCATATTTTTGTGTCAATGAAAATATGCACTTGACATTGTGGCCGAGGCTGGTCTACTAGGTGGGAAACCAACAGATTTTTCAATGGAACAGAACTATCAGCTCCCTTTGGCGGACAGTGCTTTATTTTCTGACCCCGAGAAATATAGGCGTTTAGTGGGCCGGTTGATTTACTTGGCGGTCACTCGTCCCGATCTCTTCTATGTGGTGCACATGCTTTCTCAGTTCATGCACCAGCCTTGTCAGGCTCACTAGGATGCTGCCCTGCGTGTGGTTCATTATTTGAAGGGTACTCCGGGCCAAGGTATTCTTCTTCGGGCCGATTGTGATTTACATCTTTATGGTTGGTGCGATTCCGATTGGGCGACTTGTCCTACCACTCGTCGGTCGCTTAATGGTTGGTTTGTCCAGCTTGGTCACTCTCCTCTCTCTTGGCGGACCAAGAAGCAGCACACTGTAGCTCGATCTTTCGCTGAGGCAGAATACCGGGCAATGGCTACGCTTACGTGTGAATTAAAGTGGCTTCACGGTTTACTAAAAAGTCTTGGTGTTCATCATTCTCAACCAATGCGCCTTTATTGTGATAGCCAAGCTGCCCTACACATTGCTGCCAATCCGGTTTTCCATGAGTGCATCAAGCACATCGAAGTTGATTGCCACTTTCTTCGGGATGCCCTTGCACAGGGTCTCATCTCTGCATCGCATATCTCCACTCATTCGCAGCTCGCAGATATATTTACAAAGGCCTTAGGCAAGCGCGAGTTTGATCACTTTCTTGGCAAGTTGGGCATTCGGAATCCTCATGCTCCAACTTTNGGGGGGGGGGGGTAGTGTTAGCATATTGGTATATTTAGGGTTGCATATTTGGTTGTATATTTTCCTAGTAGTAGCCAGTAGGTGACTTGTTTGACAAGTAATTCCTTGTAAGTAATCTAGGTCTTGTTGTGTATATATAGGTGATATAATAATATGACGACACCACAATGGGGTGTGCCATCTTCCCATATCTCTTCAATATTTCACGATCTTAACACATTGGCAGATAATTTGTTTTATCCAAAACAGATATTCACGTGCAATACCCAAAAAAAACAAAAAAACATAAGCTTTTACCGAGGTAAAACAGTAAAAGAATGGCTAAATTCAAGGATAACATAATAGATCTTCACAACATTATAAACATATTTATGTCATCTCCAGCCATTATCTCTACTCTAGCGCGCACTATTTACTAGGGCTGAGCATGGGACTCGGAGAATTCTGAACCATTCCGAAAACAGAACCGAAATCACTCCGAACCGAAAAATAATTGTTGACCGTTTGACTTTCTCCGAACCGAACCGAACCGAAAAAATAATTGGTACGGTTCTGGAGATTTCACAAATATCCGTACCGAGAACCGAACTGTCCCATACCGTACAGAACCGAAGGACCGAAATTAAGAACTGCATTATAACATTAGATGTGTTATTAGTATATTTTATTTCACCTTTGATCCTATATAATATAGTAATAATAACTATTAACATTCACTTAACTTTCATGCTTAGTAATACTTGATTTACAATTGAATTTTTCTATTATAAAATAATTATTTAAAATAATATGAAAGGTTAAAAAATATTTTTTTAGAAAAAATATTATATTTTGTTTGAATTTTAAATTTTAAATATTAGTTGTACAAACTTAATCTTAACTAAAATTTAGAGTTACTTATGAAGTTGATTTCATAATAAAAATTTTAATATGAGAAAGTATTGATGAATGTTGGTTTGTTAAAGCATATAAAAATTAAATAATTAAAATTTAGAGTTACTTCTAAAATTGATTTCAAAATAAAATCTTCAATATGATGAATTATTGATGAATATTGCTTTTTTAAAAGCATATAAAAATTAAATAATAACTAGGTAGTCATTCAAAAAAAACTAAAAAAAATAAGAAATCTCCGAAGCTCCGAACCAAACCATACCGAACCGAACCAAACCGTCCCAATAGTATAGAATACCGAACCGAACCGAAAAATAAAAATCTCCGAACCAAACCGAACCGACTTTCTGGTACGGTTTCGGAGATCAATTTTTGGGATCTCTGAACTTTGGTACGGTTCCGGAGATTTATCAATCTCTGAACCGTACCGATCAATGCTCACCCCTACTATTTACTATTCTAGAGTAGACTTGAACATTCATCTCCAGCTCTTATCTCTACATTTTACTTTACATTAAATATTTTGTATTCATTTTTTATTTCAAATAAACTGATAAATATGTATATCTGATATTATATAAAATGTTAATTACTCAACTAATAAAAAAGTTTTTATTTATTTTTATTTCAAATGAATTGTTATATATATGTATATTTTAATGTGTATTGTAAACTTTTAATTTTAATGAAATGAACTTGTTTGAGTGTGTGAAATTATTATTCATTTGGTATCATTTTAATACTAAAAAATTATAAAATGAATTATAATACATCAATAAATAAAAAACATAAAATTATTTAGCATAAAAGATACATTGGACAAATTATTTAGCACAAAAAACACATTTACTAATACACATTATACAAAAAATTTATCAATAATAATACACAGAAAAAAAATGTAGCGCGGTGTTGCGCCACATATGGGGCAACACTGTTCATGACTTTCATCTGGCGCAGAAGTCTGGCGCCACATTGGAGGAGAAATCCTCGCTACTGATGCCACATCTGGTGGTCTTATATAAACCAGATCATGATGAACAGAAACCGTAAAAGTAGGGAGACATGGACAACTACAAGTCTACAACTAAACCTTAAAGTTGACAACTTGGTCAGTCAATCTGCATATCATCCGAAGTAGCACCCAGCGTATCATCCGAAGTAGCACCCACCGTATAATGCAATGTAGCAGGGAGTGGTTTGAACCTCCACTCGTGAACGACTGGATAGTCAGCAAGGGGGCAATAGACCGCAGCTTGAACAGTTTGCACAGGGCCAACATCCTTGACGGTCAAAGTCAAGAACATCACAAAGATCCTTGTAAAGACAGCCCTCTCGATTTTCACAAGCTTATAATGGTCACCCTGCTGCATCCATCCAGTTGTAATTTGGATCTTTAGAATGATGTTCATGATTTGAATGATAACATTACATAGAAAAATATATTAAGGACAGATGAGCCTAGTTACACAGACGCACAGTCTCTTCAATAATTTTCTGAATCGCACACTCAGCTGCTTCGACAATTATAGCATAGCAGCGTTGATCAGTATCGCGTTTACTCTGGCGCAGCTCTTCCACTTGAAGTGGTAGGAATGGAGATTCAAGACTAAGAGGCGGGTAGCAATCCACGTCATAACCCTACAAAAACCAGAAGCAGCTCATCAACCATTTCAATCAAACAATAAAGCTCTGGGAAAAGTTTTGATGATTGTTAACTAATAAAAATACAATACAATTAACAATCACGAATCGCAAAACCAGGAAAACCAGAGGTGGTAATCATAAATATGTCTTTTGGTGAAAATCAAAGAAATGATATTACAAGCAGGGGAGAGTGACAAGTGACAATCAAAAGCAATACTGCTATGCTATAGTTAAAAATCATTTTAAATCAACCCTCAAATTCTGCATCAGCCAAGCTAAGACACACACATCCATGTACAACATAGCAAACAAAGCTATT
>CACSLK010028053.1:1990530-2002712 GCA_902706635.1 Striga hermonthica | reverse complement strand
AGGGGGCTAAGATTACATGAACTGGTGAGCATTAAATTCTACAACACACAATCAGTGAAAATGTTGTTTGGACAATCAACACACTTCTGCTCCATCCACCAAAAATGCTTGAGTTTTATAGTAGCAAAAGGGGGGTGTATCATATTTACACCTTGAAATTATTACAAGCAATATTTGTGGATCGTTACGTATTTTATGATTCATTTCAGTCGAATGACATTGGGATGAGAATGTGTATCGCAATTGCGAGTGGCATTAATAAACTAGAAAGTACAGTGTAGTGAGCTAACACAATAATTATTTAAAATATTATGATCATACATACTTATTGATACTAAAATAACTACACACAATTACCAAAGAAATAAGAATAAAATAGAATTACTATTAGGATCCACCTATCAATTCATGAATTACTCAGAAGTGACATTCATCATTTCATTGGTTTTGTGCAATCTCATTGATTTGTGGCATACAAGGATCTATCATGCAAACTAATTCTACTTATGCCAATATTAAATGGGAAACTTCCTAATCAAATATCCCTTCAATCACAGAGTTAATTTTAACACATACTTACCTTCACATAAAGTTCGCAATTTACTTCATGCACAACAATAATGCCCTCCTCTTGGTTCTTTTTCACAGATAGACTACTGGGCCGATCAATATCATCTTCTGCTCGCCAAGGCATCGACATAAGAAAAAAAAAAGTTTAACTAAAGCAATCAAAATATTTGACGCAAACCTTCTACCCATACATCTTACAAATATGAGTAAGGAAGCAAGTGTTATTACGCCCATGGTAATGAGAATATACATTCAAACAAAAGCGAGAACTTTTACATTAAATATGCTTCTACTGCTAATCATTGAAACGTGGAGGTATATTTATGAACACAACTGGAAAATATGAGACATCTGTGAATACATAAGCTTGCCGATTTTTTACCGATGATTCTGGAAGAATTACAAAAGAAACTATAGAAAGTTCTATATTCAAAAGCTAAAAATCTAATAGATATGGGTGTCAAAAATAAAGGCTACGAACATAAGAGGTGACATCTATAATATTATATATATGAGAGTAAAGGGTTCTATTTCCATGCTAGTAAGTAACAATTGCAGATGATGAACTAAGACCAACCGATCAACTTTTCTGTCTATCCCACCATTGGATAACATATCAACTTGGGCTATCATGTAATTTAAGACATTTGGTTGCAAGTACTCATCTTTATTGGATTTTGTATATGATATTCCTATATAGTCTTGGCAATATCTGTGTAACGAGCAAAAGTGAGATGAATCAAAGTCTAATCAGTATTAATGCACATTAAGAAAAAAATCCTTGTTAAGATTGGTGAACCACTTCAATTTTTCGGGATAGTCTACAAGGAATCTCCATCCTAAACTCACAATTTGAGGTCATTCTAGGAGGATTTTGTATTGTGGACATAGGCATTGAGCTCTTGAAATTAATTTTATAAGAAAATGCAAGCAAATGATAACTTGATTAAAAACGCAACAAGCACTCAAACCTTATAATATGGATGATCATTAAGCCGAGATAGATTAACCAGAAAATTAACAGCTTTATTGACGACCATTTAATCATAGAGACCTTATCACCCCTTACCTCCATCAGGTTCATTTGAAGTAACAGCATTGGCATTTCCAATTCCAGGAACTGAAACCTCGCTTCCTGAGACCATGAGCACAAAACAGTATCCAAAATTAAGCAAGATGGTCACAGTTTTCAAACACATCGTCAATTATGGAGGGATAAAGAACCAAAGTATAGAATTTAAGTACTCTCAACTGAACTAACATCATTTTTCCATAGAAAAAAACCAGTACGGAATTCTTTTATTGAATGGGAAAAAGTATTGTTAAATCACCCACATATGGGAACCCAGTATGCAGTGGAACTATTGATTGAATGGGAAAAAATTATTGTTAAATCACCCACATATGGGAACCCAGTATGCAGTGGAACTAATGATACAGAAAGAGACTTAAGATATCATGAATAAGAGCGAACTAATGATACAAAAAGAGACTTGAGATATTATGAATTAGAGCGACTATGGTAGCTACTCTGTAAATATTCTAATTGGGAACATATTCATACTTGAATAACTTGCAAACACATTATCAAATCTTGTAATGAATATATAATTTCACAATGCACCATTGACGAGTGCATTCAGTAGATACACGCTACATAGTGAATATATATATAAAACATTCCATCAATTATATTGAAATAATACCTCCAAGTGTGAAAGGGCCATTATTATTAAAGAGAAGTGCAGGTCTCCATGGGGTTCCAGAGCTTGCTGTTGTGGCTGCAGGAAACATAGGTTTGTCCGAAAACAATGTCGGACTAAACAATGTATGACTGTTTTTTCCAATTCTGAATAGAGACTTAGTCCGAGCATCTTCAGATGGAATCTTGGCTATACCCCTTCGTTTCACAGCATTTGTTCTCAACCAATTAACAGCACGACAAATCTCCTACAATTGAAGACAAGTCAGTACACTAATGGCAAACGACAGAAAGTTACTTTTGTACCTAAAAATTTAAGTCCTCAAAAATTTGTGTCCTCACTAATTGTGATGTATCAGTTAAAGGGTGCCAAAAAGAATAATGATTAATTCATTAATCTGAACATGTTCTCTTAGATAGAGGTTGGATACAAAGAGGATGAGAGAGAGAGAGATAGAGACGGAGAGAGAGAGAGAGAGAGAGAGAGAGAGAGAGAGAGAGAGAGAGAGAGAGAGAGAGAGATTTTACTCAAGCCACTACATGCGGTGGACCTTCGCACTTCCACTAGAAACCATTAGACACCTCTCATATAATCAATCATTTGATAACACATGAATAACTGACGGAGCCATTCATGGTAAAAAAACTACTCAACAAATATTGGTAGTGATTCTAAAGGATTCACATCGGATAACACAATCCCATGAGGATGGCAGGGTCAGTATTATCATGGTTTCTAGCAGTACTAATAATTAAATTTAATATTTGTTTACAATTTCAACAACATAAGGGCATCCACATCCCTTTAACACAAATATCACTCATTCAATCAAAAAGTTACACTCTCTCTCATCCACATCATCTCCACATCACTTTTCCACTAAATCTCTCTCCATTTAAACACACACCCACATTCATTTAAATACATATGTGGGACCCATTATCCACTCATTCAATGTAAATTTTTATATTCTATTATCAATAAAAATAAAATTTAATATTTTTAAATTATAATAATTATTTTTAAATACATGAAAATAAAAAACACTTCAAGGATAAAATAACTTAAATTGAGATTACACAAAAAAGAATAATACAATTACAAAAATAAATTAAATATAAAGAAAAATAAGATTGAATTAACAATTATTTTAAAACAAAAAACAAAAGATTAAAACTTAAAAAAAAAAAAAAAAAAAAAAAAAAAAAAAAAAAAAAAAAAAAAAAAAAAGACAAAAGCACCATGCACAAAAAAACAAAAGAGAAAAGAAAGCAGCGTGTTTTGGTTTAAAACAAAAAAAAAATAAATAAATAAATAAGGGCTGAACGCGTTCAGCACTTTGAACGCCATAGTGGGCCCTCAACATTAACGGATGCCCACAACAAGGATTGAACGCCATGTTGGCGTTTAAACGCCCAAAAAATTAAGGCAATGCGGGTGCCCTAATTTACAAGAGTTTTTTGTGAAAAATATATGTTTAGTACGAATAGCACCAAATGCTGGCCAAGAGTCACGATTAATGTCCGCCGCATGCTCTTTTACACCAAAACAAATTGGCCGAAGGATAATGAGATTGGCAAGTACTTACATAAACAAAAAAGTTCACCAAATTATGTCAGGTCAACATCCTTGTAATCACAAAATATTCCCATATAATAATAACTAAAAACTTTAGAAATGACCCTCCAGGATGACTTCATCACAGCCGAATGGTGCACTAGACGACTTAGATAGTGAGTAAAATTGCAGATACTGAGAATTACCATGACGCATATAGCATGGTTTAAGTAATCCTGCACTCCATCCCAAAGCTCATCTGGATGGTTGTGTAATTGACTTTGTATCCAACTGATCATGTAAGAGTTCACAACATTACCAAACAAATCTAAACCATGTCAGAAGGAAATAGAAGAAGTCCACTACACTACTACAACACATCTCAGGTATCGATATAAATCACAGTACTCACAAACGTCTAATCTATGACATAACATAGCAGAGAAAGCAAGCAAAAGAACATGAACTGATACAAATAAAACCCCGATGATTTTAGAGTATCTAACTTTCAAACTTGTGGTACTGCCAACAGCATTCCAGTTAAACATATAAACACGATCTTAGGAACAGAAAACTTTTTGCCAACTTAAGCATGACAGTGTCAAATTACTGAGGTCAACCCAGCACACAAAATTTCAATGTTCGCAACTCCACCCTCCTACAAACAATTTCACCCATCTAAGATAAGCTGGGGTCAACACAAAGTATTACACAAAATTGATGGCCACAGTTCAGTAATTTGAACCAAAAGTTCTGCAGTCCACCCCAGAACGAAGCACACAATCACTACAGCTAACCCAAGAAATACAAATAACTAGCAAAATCAGTACTCCAAGCATTAATAGTTTAAATAAAAAAAAAAAAAAAAAGAAATGAGTAAGTGAAAAGATAAAAGCAGTAAGAGACCTCGCAAACTGGATATTGAGAGCTCTCATATTCCAGCTTGATGATTTAGCTCTCAGTGATCTAGTGGCAGCTGCCGGATAGATTTTTCTGCTTTGACGGCATCAAATTGAGACCCCATTACTGCTATCTTGCTCTGCGTCTGCACAGCTACATAACCTTCAACACACACATTGACAAAGGAAAAAATATCAATCGTACCCGCGCACACACACACTTATGAAGTTGTCGTTAGAATTGAAAACGGGGGTAGGGACTTAGATTGCCAAACGCTTCTTGTTGGTTTTCTCTGGTTTTCTTTGTGTATTGGGAGGCGTATAGTTTCTGGATTAAATTTTTTTTATGCCAGACTATGCAGAGACCCAAACCCTATCCAGTACGTATCTCAAAAATAAGAATAAAAAGAAATTGAAGTCCTCTTTATTATAACAATTAAATTACCTATTAAGACTAACTGAAAATATAAAATTATATATCAATATCTATAAAATTATAAATTAATACTATAGTATAAGACGGATAAATTGTACAAGTGAATAGTACTATTTCAAATTTAAATAATAACAACGTGTTAAATTAAAACTCCTCTTTCATACTTCTTTTTTTATAATTGAAGTATAAATTTATTAACTAGCAACTGCGTAATTAACGGTTGTTGTGCTACTTAATAAACTAGTACGTACCACGTGCGATGCAAGGGACAAAAGTATTAAATGAGTTATTTTCAAAGGCTATGTCCGTTTAAGTTAAAAGGCAATAGGGTTATCATATATTTTCCACCTATTTTGATCAGCGTTGAACCACATCAATTTTTCGGGACAGTCTACAAGGAATCTCCATCCTAAACTCACAATTTGAGGTCATTCTATGAGGATTTTGTTTTGTGGACATAGGCATTGAGCTCTTGAAATTAATTTCATAAGAAAATGCAAGCAAATGATAACTTGATTAAAAACGCAACAAGCACTCAAACCTTATAATACGGATGAGACCATAAATGGACATAAGTCGTGATAGATTAACCAGAGAATTAACAGCTTTATTGACGATCATTTAATCATAAAGACCTTATCACCCCTTACCTCCATCAGGTTCATTTGAAGTAACTGCATTGCCATTTCCCATTCCTCGAACTGAAACCTCGCTTCCTGAGACCATGAGCACAAAACAGTATAAAAAATTAAGCAAGATGATCACAATTTTCAAACACATCGTCAGTTATGGAGGGTATAGAACCAAAGCGTAGAATTTAAGTACACTCTCAACTGAACTAACATCATTTATCGATAGAAAATAACCAATACGAAATTCTTTTATTGAATGGGAAAAAGTATAGTTAAATCACCCACATATGGGAACCCAATATGCAGTGGAAATAATGATACAAAAAGAGACTTATTAAGATATTATGAATAAGAGCAACTATGGTAGCCACTCTGTACATATTCTAATTGGGAACATCTTCATACTTGAATAACTTGCGAACACATACATCAAATCTTGTAATGAATATTTAATTTCACAATGCACCATTTACGATTGCATGCAGTAGATACACGCTACATAATGAAAATATATATATATATATATAATTTGTTATACATTCCATCAATTATATTGAAATAATACCTCCAAATGTGAAATGGCCATTATTATTAAAAAGACGTGCAGGTCTCCATGGGGTTCCAGAGCTTGTTGTTGTGGCTGCAGGAAAGATAGGTTTGTCTGTCGGACGAAACAATTTATAACTGCTATTGTCAATTCCTAATAGAGGCTTAGGACGAGCACCTTCAGATGGAATCTTGGCTAAACCCATTCGTTTCGCGGCAATTGTTGTCAACCAATTAACAGCATCACCAAAAGTCTCCTACAATTGAAGACAAGTCAGTACGCTAACAGTAAACTACAGAAAGTTACATTTGTACCTAAAAATTTTAAGTCTTCAACATTTGTGTCCTCGCTCATTGTGATGTATCAGTGAAAGGGATGCGAAAAGAATAATGATTAATTCATTAATCTGAACATGTGCTCCTACATAGAGGTTGGATACAGAGATAGATAGATAGAGACAGAGAGAGAGAGAGAGAGAGAGAGAGAGATTTTACTCAGGCCACTACATGCGGTGGACCTTTGCACTTCCACTAGAAAGCATTAGACACATCTCATATCCTCAATCATTTGATAACACGTGAATAACTGACGGAGCCACTCATGGTAAAAAACTACTCAACAAATAGTGGTAGTGATTCTAAAGGATTCACATCAGATAATACAATCCCATGAGGATGGCAGGTCAGTATTTTTATGGTGTCTAGCAGTACTAATAATCAAATTTAATGTTCTAAAAAAATTTCAACAACATACTTTACAAGAGAATTTTGTCAAAAATATATGTTTAGTATGAATAGCACCAAATGCTGGCCAAGAGTCACAATCAATGTCTGCCGGATGCTCTTTTACACCAGGACAAATTGGCCAAAGGATAATGAGATCGCCAAGTACTTACATAAACAAAAAAGTTCACCAAATAATGTCAAGTCGACATCCTTGTAATCACAAAATATTCCCATATAATAACTAAAACTACAGAAATGACCCCCAGGATGACTTCATCACAACCGAATGGTGCACTAGATGACTTAGAGATACTGAGTAAAATTGCAGATACTGAGAAACTACCACGATGCTTTTAGCACGGTTTAAGTAATCCTGCACTCCATCCTCCCAACGCTCATCTGGGTGGTTTTGTAATTGACTTTGTGTCAAACTGATCATGTAAGAGTTCACAACGTTACCAAACAAAGCTAAACCATGTCAGAACGAAATAGAAGAAGTCCACTACACTACTACAGCACATCTCAGGCATTGATATAAATCACAGTACTCAAACTTCCAATCTATGACACATAACATAGCAGAGAAAGCAAAGAAAAGAACATGAACTGATACAAATAAACCCTAGATGATTTTACAGTATCTAACTTTCAAACTTATGGTACTGCCAACATCATTCCAGTTAAACATAAAGACATGATCTTAGGAACAAACTTAAGCATGACAGTGTCAAATTACTGAGGTCAACCCAGCACACAAAATTTCAATGTTCGCAACTCCACCCTGCTACAAACAATTTCATCCATCTAAGATAAGCTAGGGTCAACACAAAGTACAAGCATTACACAAAACTGATGGCCACAGTTCAGTAATTTGAACCAAAAGTTCTGCAGTCCACCCCAGAACGAAGCACCCAATGACTACAGCTAACTCAAGAAACTCAAATAAATAGCAGAATCAGTACTCCTAGCATTAATAATGAAAAAAAGGAAAAAAAAAAAAAAAAAACGAATGAGTGAGTGAAAAGATATAAGCAGTAAGAGACCTTGCAAACTGGATATTGAGATCTCTCACATGCCAATTTTTCGCTCTCAGTGGCGGCTGCCGGATAGATCTTTTCTGCGTCTGCACAGCTACATAACCTTCAACACATACATTGACAAAGAAAAAAAAAATATCAACCGTACGCGCACACAAATACACACACTCTTACGAAGGTGTCATTAGAATTGAAAACAGGGGTAGGGTCTTAGATTTCCGAACGCTTCCTGCTTGTTTTCTTTGTGTATTGGGAGGCGTATAGTTTCTGGATTTAAATTTTTTTATGCCAAACTATGCAGAGACCCAAACCTTGTCCAGTACGTATCTCAAACATAAGAATAAAAAGAAATTGAGGTCCTCTTTATTATAACAATTAAATTACCTATTAAGACTAACTGAAAATTAATAAAATTATATATCATTATTTATAAAATTATAAATTAATATTATAATATAAGACGGATAAATTGTACAAGTGAATAGTACTGTTTCAAATGTAAATAATAATAATAATAACGTGTTAAATTAAAACTCCTCTTTCATACTTCTTTTTCTAGAATTTAAGTATAAATTTATTAACTAGCAACCGTGTAATTAACGGTTGTTGTTGTGCTACTTAATTAACTAGTGCGACAGAAATATTAAATGAGTTATTTTCACACGCATTGTCCGTTTAAATTAAAAACCAATAGGGTTATCATCTATTTTCCACCTCTTTTGATCAGCATTAAGTCTAAACAACAATAGACTTATAATCTATTTAGCCAGAACATTAAATATGAGCATGTTACGACTAACTTGTAAAATAATTCATATATTATCTCACTAACACACTTATACTTATATAAATTTGACTTTAATATTTATATTTATTCCTTGATATAAAAGAAAATAACAATTTTTTTTTTGTTCATTATTTTATTATAAACTTTTTTGTTATATAATGTCATTATTATATATGAAAATTACAGAAGTTGTACGTCCTCTTTTTTTATCTTATGTAATGAAAAATATTTAATGCACGTTACTATTTATGTAATCATTTAAAATATGTAAATAAATTTAAAATTAAATAGTGTATAAATATTTTACAAAATATACGCACATGTTTTTTTAGAATTTAATTTTGTATATTAATTAAACAATTTTGATTTAGCAAATGCCAAAAACTCAATCTCTTCTATAATTAAGATTTTTTCTAATTTGCATTATAATGATTTGTAATTTATTTAGCATACTCTGCAAAGAAAATATATTTTACAATAATTTCATTATAGAAATAAATCAAAATGAAAAATAGTGATAAAAAAATAATCATGGTCGTCAATAATATACAATTAAATTCTAAAAAACAGTTAATATATTTCAATTTTAATTTTTTACCATTAGTAAAACTAATTAATGTATCTGGTCAATTTAAGATCTCTTAAATGATAAATTATGTTAATTTAAAGAATAATTTATTTTATATATATAACCAAATAAAGATTAAGAAATGACAAAGACTAATTCACCAATTGCAAATTTCGTCTAATCCAAGAAAAAGTTCTACCTAACCTGATATGATTTTCTATAAATATTTTTGGATAAAAAGTGAATATTTGTGAAAAAAATTAATATTATGGTTACAACTTAAAATATGTTAGTAATATTTATCTTGGCCAAAATATATTATCAACATGAATAATAAAAAATCAATCTTGTAATTTATTATAATGGATCAATAAAATTATTGCAGTAATTAATAAAATTACTTACAAAATAATATTTTTTATCATATCTGATTTGATCTTATTTGAAAAAGTGTATATGGAAGCAATTAATGCATATATATAAAAAGTTTTCAAAAAAAAGATAAAAAAAGATATGCATTAATTGCTCTCAAAATTTATTATTACACTTTTTTAGTAAATGGTTATTCTTATGAAAAAAATCTTTTTCACCCCAATACAAACATACATTAAATTTTTCACACCGCCCACTAATAATCTAACTTTTTCAACCCGGAAAGTGCGAAGGTTATGCAAATGGACTGCATAACTGTCGCATATTAATTGCATAACTGTCGCATATTTATCGCACAATGTTTTCGCACTTTAACTTTTTTCACCCCAGAAAGTGCGAAAGGATATGCGAAAGCCTTCGCACTTTTAACTTTCGCACAATGTCATCGCGCAATTGTCGCATATTCATCGCATAATGTATTTTGCACTTTCTGGGGTGAAAAACTTAGCTTTTATTGGGTGGTGTGAAAATTTAGCAGGATTTCAAAACGGAGTGAAAATAGCTATTTTCATTATTCTTATTATATATATAGATAGATAGATAGATTAAACAATAGTCCAACCAGTTTAACCACTTGTCTGTCAAAATGTGGGCTTTCGAGGGCTAAATGCTTGGATATAATTTATTTTTTTTCGTTTGGATTTTTCGGTTTAGTTTGGTTAATTTTAATTTTCAAAATGTGGTATAATTAATTGTTAGTGAGTATACTAAAATAATATTTTAAATAAAATAATTAAAGTTGATTTGATGTAAAAGTATGAGAGAAATGATTTGAAGTGATGGTTAGTTAAAATTATGTGAGTGGATGAATATTGAATTAAGGTTAATGTACTGTGTAAGAATGATGACTGATATTCTTTAATTATATTAATAATATTGATGATAGTGAAGTTGAGTTAAAAAAGTAATCGAGTTAAAAATGTTTGGATTTTTTTTAAAATATTTGTATCCAAGCATCCTCTAAGCCCGCGTCCTCAGCAAGTATTGACGGCTCTAAGAACGAACAGACATATAAGAGAGGGTACCTATCCCACAATACACTAATACGAAAGTTGGAGTAATCGTTCGAGCTTGACATACATTCACGAGTAAGGAAGTTGACAACTAGCTAAGGTGCAGGTCAACCATCAACAAAACCCCATCTAAAGTAGATAATTTTCTTCTTACCCAAAAGGCGGTGTTAGAAATACAAGTCTGGCTTGCTAATAATTGTACTAAAAATTCCACATATACATTAACCATAAATATTTAAATTATAACAAGCATTTTCTTACAGGCATTTTGAGCAGGGAGTGGTTTGAACCTCCACTCTTGAAGGACTGGATTGCCACCAATGGGGTGGTAGACCTCGGCTTGAATAGTTTGCACAGGGTCACCATCTTCCTCGGCAGTCAAAGTCAAGAAGAAAACACAAGGCCTGGTCAGGACAAGGACAGCCCTCTCAACTTTCACAAGCTTATAACTGTGACCCTGTTGTAATTTGGATTTTTAGTAGACAATGGAGCAACCAAGCTTTGAACAAAATAAAAATAAAAATTGAAGCAAAATAAGGCTAGAATGATGTTCATGATTTGAGGTGATAACATTACAAATCAAAATATATTTAAGGGCACATTAGAAACGCACAGTCTCTTTACAGATATTCTGAATTGCTAACTCGGCTGCTCCGACAACTATAGCATAGAGGCGTTTATTGCTTGTATCCTGGCGCATCTCTTCCAGTGGAAGTGGTTCGAATGGAGATTTAAAAAACGGAGGCGGATAGCAATCCACGTCATAACCCTACAAAAATCAGAAGCAGCTCATCATCCATTTCAATCAAACAATAGAGCCCTGCAAATAGTTTTGATGCTTGTTACCTAATAAAATACACTAGAATTAGCAATCATATATAGAGATGGAATTACAAGCAGGAGAGTGCAAATGACAATCAAAACCAATACTGCTATAGTTCAAAATCCTTTTAGATCAACTCTCAAACTCTGCATCAGCTACCCTAATACACACACACTCACACACATCCATGTACAACATAGCTAACAAAGCATAACCCCGATTTGAGAAAACAAATAACAGGACCAGTTAGGCGAGCAAAACCCTAATTGTGAAACAATCCGATTTTAACAAATAAACAGCAACCGGGTAGAATCAGTACGGGGAAAGAGAAGGAGAAGAAGAATTTGAGGTATAGATACCCTGGATTCGCGGATTTGTTTGAGGAATCTCTTGACCAGCTCGATGGTATTGGGCTGAATCTTCCCGCCGTTCGGGTAGAAATAGGATTCAGGG
>CACSLK010028053.1:1958577-1970984 GCA_902706635.1 Striga hermonthica | reverse complement strand
ATATTTTATAACTTTTTAAGAACGAAGCATTTTTTTTATATAAAAAATGTTAAATCCAATTGCACTAATTTCTTTTAAATTCGTTTTTGTTCTAACATTTTAGTGTTTAATTTTAGGTTTTTATTCCCTTCTGCTTCCTTCCGATTGTTGGAACTTTTAGGTTTTATCAAGTGGTAATTAAAAAAAAAAATGTCGTTCTGATTAGATTTATTGAATAAAGTGAGTTGGATTTGAAAAAATTGACCGAGTAGAGAATAGAATGTGATTTTGAGTTTGTAGTTAATAATATTTAGAATAAAAATGGAAGACGGGTGTTTAGAAATAAAAATTAGTTAATAATATTTGAGTGAATTAACAATGAATTTGATTGATATTATGTGTGAGATTGTTTGATATTATTCAGTTATATTAATAATAGAAGAGTTAATTTTGATTAAAGTTGAGTTTGATTTTGAGTTAAAAAATTAATCTTTCAGTCATAATCGGATATAATCTATTCAAATCGTGCCCTTAGGGTTTTTAATTTTTTTTTTCCATACCTTTTCTTTTATAGATTTTTTATTTTCTTGAAATATATATAGAAATTATTTTAATTTTTAAATTAGCTTTAGGAAACCTATGATATCAAACCGTTTGACAAGAGGCATGCCTCTAATATAACATTTTCATAACTATCCTTCAATAATTTTAAGTTTACTTATACCATATGCTCCTATTTATTATTATCATCCATATCTATAAATATTGTCAATGTAATTCATTGTACACTAGTATGGAAGTTGATGGATACATATGTATAGTTTACATTATATATATAGATTTTATTTGTGGAGTTAGAAAATGGAAAAGATTTGTTGGTGTCATAATAAATACAACAAAACAAAGGAATTTTTTACTTGAAAAAAATAAAAAAAACAAGTGCTGGACAAAAAACAAAACAGAAAAGGGAAGGTGGACAAGAATCAAAAGCACGTATTTACAAAATATATTTTGTCAATATTTTTATTTGTAAAACGTATTTTGTAAATACGTTTTCTTTTGTAAAATAATTTTGTAAAACGTATTCCCTAAATACGTTTTACAATTAAATTGTAAAGAAAATGTATTTAGTGAATACGTATTTTTTATTTTGGTCCACTCCCCCTTTTTTTTTTTGTCCACTTATTATTTTTTTATTAATAAATATATAAATTACCCCAAAACAAAGTACAATTTGTGACAAATAATTAATCTCTCCCCTTATTTGACACATGAAAATGAAATATATATGGGGCCGCCGCATTTAAGTAAATGTCTGGTGAAGGCCGCCTGTGGTTTGGCAGTATAGTTAATTATTATCTAATTAATGATGCATACTTATACTAATAATAAATTTTATTTTGTATTCATTTTATACATTTTTATGATTTAATCCAATTTGTGAGTAACTCGATCAGTCTGTAAAATTCTTTTATTTATGATTTAATCTAATTATGATAAGAGTGTAATTTATTCTATTTTTATTAAGTTGGACTAGGTATATTGGGACATGATCTTGGCTTGTGATTATCCTTATAAAAAATTCTCTAAATAGAAATTTATACATAAAATAAAATAAAATACTTAAGAGTTCACACATAATTAACATATATAGTTTCAGAACAAAGTAAATTTGATTTTCTTTCTTCACCTTATCACTAAGAGTTGTGACTTTTAGGAACAGTGGTATTTAATGTTCAAACTTCAACCTTCATTGATCCGTTCAAGTCGTACATTTACGGCAATATAGATCATATTGACTAACGAATGGTGTAAAAAGGTTAAAAATCCATAAAGATACTTAAAAAAAGATTAAGATAGAGACAGAAAGAGCCGGCAAACCAAGGCGGGCAAGCTATGTAGGGCTCCTGTCCTGTCCAACCTTTAATAGAGACAGAAAGAGCCCGCTTATCCTCTCCTGTCCAACCTTTAATAGAATAGCCCGCAACGGATAGGGCTGCAAACGAGTCGAGCATTGGTCATATCGATCTGAATTAATTTTTTTAGCTTGAGTTCGATTTATGAGGCTCGAGCTCGACTCGATAAGAAAATACAATAACTCGGCTAGAAAATTGTTACATGGAAAAGTAAAATTACCATTAAGCCCATGTGTTATACTATTTAAATATATATAAGAAGTATTTTAGTAATTTAACATATATATCAGCCGCTCGACAATGCAAAATATGAGTTCGAGCTCGACTCGAGTTCGATCAAACTTGAGCGCCTCATGAGCCGCTCGACTCGTTTACCATTAGGGTCGTCTGATAATCTCTGGTGTACTCTATAATCGTACAACTTAATAACATTTTACAATAAATGATATTATGAAAAAATATAAATTGTGTCACATTGTCGCGTAATGATTAAACAAAACAATCTGGTATACTTTTTTAACAACACAATGTGTTACTTTTATGGTAAGATTGCATGTAAATATGTTTGACCGTTAAATAGTTATACAATAGAAATACTTTATACACATACGACATATATATTTTTAAAAATATATATATAATCTAATTTCATTTTTCAATATAACTATGTATTTTATGCAAAAAATTTAAATAATCTAATTTCATTTTTCACCATAACTATATATTTTATTCAAAAATTATAACAACTCGATCCATCAGTTGTTAGACTGAGTCGCACAAGCATTTATGATTACTTTATACAGTCAAATGTCATATCTATAACTAGTACAGAGCCCGTGGGGTGCATAATTTTAAAGTTATTTATTAATCCTTATAATTATATAAATTAATAAAAAAATGTACGGGATATATATATTGTACGGGACCTGTGCGAGACACGGGATATATTTATTTGGAGAATATTATATTATAAGATGCAATATTCAATAAATGTTTTATAATACGCATGAAAATTATACAATAAAATAGTAGTCGACAAAGAAACAATCATATATTATTAAAGACCCCATTGTACATAGATATTAAATAATTTATTAGTAAAATAGTGTATAAATTGATTAAAATAACAAACCAACATGCTCACGGGATTAGTAAAAATACTCCATGGATTGAAGATTTAATTGGATTAAACATTTAAATTAATTAATTTAGATAATTTGAAATTAGATAATTCAAAAGCCTTCCAACATTGTTTTGACTTTAATATATTACAGCATGAGTATACATTAAATATATTAATATTTAAGGAACTTTAAACAACATAGTTTTTAAAAAATTTGTTTTATGGAACTTTAAACAGCATATTTACGTCATCCATAAAACGGATTATACTTCAACAACATAGTTATAGTATTATTTAAGGAACTTGAAACATCATTGTTAAATATTTACGTCCGCCCATAAATTTTTTGTAAGTCGAAGGTAATTAATCACGTGTTTTTTTTTTGTTTGTTTGTTCAATTTTTTTTTTTGACAAAACTGATGTCATGGATAAAATAATTAAATATGAAATAAATTAATTAAATAGTATTAAAATAATATACTTTAGACAAACATATAATGCGAATAATCATCTCATACCAAACAACGCGATTTCAAAATTGACTCAGTTCCAACAATCCTATCCAATATTTCATTAAAATAAATATTAAATAAAATACTTTAAACAGAAATTAGATAAGGAATTAAATAAGGAATTTTGAATCTGCTTTTTTTAGTATAGATAGACTTTACGTACAATTTTTGACTTCTCTGATTTTATGAGATTTGTTTTGACTAAATCGATGTTATTATGGAATCAGACAAATAAATAAAGTGTTTTTTATATGTTATGGTTTTTTCTTAAACCGAATTTATGGAATATAAGACAAATAAATAAAATAATTAAATAAAATCTATACATATAGAATAATAATAACCATTTATAAAAAATGACAGGTCAACTATTTGTCAAATTCTCTCTATCATTAATTACTTACCATTGAAGGAAAATTCCTTTTTTTTTTTAAAAAAAAAAGATATCACGGACAACATTAAAACCGAGATATATTGTTGATTTGTTTCAGCTTTTAAAACTTTTTTTTTTTTGTTTTCAGATTTTCAGATTTTTTTTTTTTTATAATTTAAAGACACAAAATCCCTTATATGAAGGGATTTATATTGTTTCAGTTTTTAAAACTCCATTTTTTTTGTTTTCAGATACCAATTGTAGTGTAAATCAACTCTAATTTCAAATTTAACAATTCTTAAATTTTTGTTGACATAAAACTGAATGAATATTTTTAATTAGGAAAAATAGTATTAGAGTCTTTTTATATAACTAAACTACTTCAAAATTAAATATTATTATACTAATTACAACAATTTTTAGATTATATCACATTTCTTATTTTATATAATTAAATATTAAAAATCGATCATGTTAAAAAATCAGGCATAGTAACAAACTTTATATCTTCTCCTTTTATATTAAAAAACTAATTGCAATGAAAACCGGATGCAATATTTAACTATTAATTTAAGTTTCAAAATGGATAGGATAAATAATCGCATATAAAATATGTAAAATTTTTAAGTTTTTTAATTTTAATATCCCTTAATATATGGGATAAGATCATAACAAAATATATTATCTACACATTGTGGTAATCTATTAAAACACGTGCATATACAAAATAGTATAAAAGAAACTGTAAAGCTTTATTTTTGTGCCGAAATTTATTTTCACATATACCTAAATAGTGGCCCATTTTCACTATATGATCCCAATAACTTTTTCAAAATAATAGGGAAAAAAACAATGCTTACAAAATATTAAAGTTGTCAATTATTGTGTATCCACATATGTAAATGCAAAGCCGTCAACAATTTTACAATAACTAAATAAAATTCCAGTAAATTTATTGTGTATTTATTTCATTTTATTTTGATTACAAATCATATTCAATTTAAATTATGAAGTAAATATTATAAATTAGTATGCCATAAACATGATTATATTTATAAATCTTAGTTATTAAACATTGGGATAGAAATTAGAAAATTTGTAAATTTTGTATTATATTAAAAAAATTATAAAATTATACTTGTAAATTTTATGTATTTTTATCTATTGAAACTATGAGCGGTATAGTCGATTATAAATTAATTATAGATGCATCCTAATTTCTCTCAATTACTCATGTAAAAAAAAAAATAAGAAGAAGACAAATAACACAATGCTTAATTTTGGAAACATATGTGAAATTTGTGAAGCTATAATTACGTTTGTTTGTTTGTTTTTTTTTTTTTTTTGTTTTTTTTCAAAATCCATAATTTTAGGGTACATTTAATGATTGTCAATTTGTTGTTTAAAAATATTTAAAATATTTCCAAAAATGGCATGCAATTAATGTTGATAGATTTTCTACTTACTATTTTTAAAAAAAATGGTAATTCTTTTTATATATATATAGATTTAATATAGGGAGGTTATATAAACCCGTTACGGAATCATTCCGTATGGGTTTGTAAGCGTTAGATAAGTATCCACCTTCGTAATAGTTGATCTAACGGTTATAAATCCCGACGGAATAATTTAGTAACGAGACTGTATCATTTTCCTTTTAACATAATGAGGGTTACCTGAATATGCACGAAGGAACTTTAAAAATTGCTAAAATTAATTAAGAGATGCACCATGGTACCATGACCATGAAAATTAGAAGCCCATTAATAGTACTAACACAAAATCTAATTGATAGTCGAGATTCATTGTTATTTTTCATCTACAAACATCTTACCGGTATAATACTTGTGTATTACAACAAATATATATATATATTATTATAATAACACTTGTTATTAAAATTAATGAAAAATTTGTTTTAAATTTTATTTACTTTCTTACAGCAAATATATTATTATATATTTTAGAATAACACTTGTTACTTAGTGCGATTTACACGTGTTATGGAGTAGTAATTTTTATAACTTATATCATATAACTACTTGAAATATAAATATATTAATTGATAAATAATTTTATTTTCTAATTAATATTAAAAAACAGTTTTATTTTTATTATAAAGATAAATATAACTTATTTTTTATACATACAAAGATCATAAAGAGATGATTAATTTGATATATTATATATGTAAAACTGATAAAAAATACAAATGTTATTAACATTTAAAATACATTTACTATTCAAGTGTTATAATAAAAAAGAATATTAAAATGCAATTAATACATGTAACATGACCATAAATAATCAATATATTTATGGATAACTCAGACCTAATTATTTTCGAATTGAAAGTAAATTAAAATCTACTCAAGTATAATACAACAACAACAACAACAACAACAACAACAACAACAACAACAACAACAACAACAACAAAGCCTTTAGTCCCAAACAAATTGGGGTAGGCTAGAGATGAAACCCTATAGTCTACTCAAGTATAATAACAAAAAAATATAATTTTGTCACATAAGATTTACTCAAGTATAATAACAAAAAATATAATTTTGTCACATAAGATCTCGAATTATGCGGGTTTGCCACTTATACTCTGCACAAAAGTTCTTTTTTTTAAGGGGGATCAATACTAGTTCCCTAATTCTCCTCGAGTAACTCAAACTCAGGACATGGTACACGTCGAGCGAAGGTACGCGTCACTGCGCTAACCCTGATCGTAATACTCCGCACAGAAGTTAATATACAAGGGATGTAGCAACGTTGACAAAAAGCTCACTGAACATTGACTTATTGACTCCACTACATTCTACATATTGGTCTTCTACCAGACAAAAAAAATACCTCTTGTTGACTTTAACATAAGGAAATTTTCATTTGATCATCTCGAGGAATTTGATATGATGGGATGGACCTTTTTAGTATCAATTCAATTCCAAGAGTTGGTAATTTTTTTTTTTTTACTGCTCATACAATTCTTGGGTCAATTAAAATTTTGGATGATATCATTAGTTTGATTACTAAAGGTAAAAACAAATAAATATTAATAATAAAATCAAATAGAGTTTTGTATTCCACTACAAAAAAAAAATTGTTATATTCCAACGAAAAATCTTATGGTAATATATTTCAATAGAAATTCCAACGGATATTCCAATAGTATAGCTTCCGTTGGAATGATTCCATCGAAAATTCCAACGGAAATATTCTGTTGGTATGTGTTTTTCATTGGAATTTTAAATGAAATTTGGTGATTCCAACGACTATATTTTCAACGGTTTTTTACCGTAAAAATTTCGTTGGAATATGCAATTTCAGTTGGATTTTTTTATTTCCACCCCTGTTGGAAAATCAACCGTTGGAATCATTAAAATCCAACATAAATTCTAATTGAAAACTCATTCCAACGGAATATTTCTGTTGAAATTTCCGTTAGAATCTATTGAAAAATTCCAACGAAAATAATAGTATTGATTTGAAATATTCGTTGGAATTGCCGTTGGAATCATTCTATTATAATAAATTTTCTTTGAAATTTCATCATTTTCTTGTAGTGTTCTGTATTTCTATATAATGGAGCTTTTGACAATTAATGTATTCATAAATTCATTTATATATAATTTATCATCAAATGTGAATAATTGATCCAAATGAACTTTTGGATCCAAAAGGTGATTTAAAATTTGTTTTCAAACAAAAGATCCTCTAATCATTTTTTGGTCACTCTTCACATATGTTTTCAAGATTATCTTACTTTAATAAGCATAATCATTACATTTTAAAGTATAACTATGTAGTTTTATTAATATAATATGATTTGGTGGACCGTCTAATTATTGTGAGCCTTTTTTCCCATAAGAATTTTGTTCCTTTTTTTTTTAGTCTCTTAACTTGAAAAAATCCTATATTTCCACAAAATTACACATTATATCTAATTTATTTTCTCTTTATTGGAATATTTAGGATTAAACTACACCATCCATAAAAAAATAAAATAAATAAATAAAAAAAATAAAACAATAAAAAAAGTGAAAAAAGTTCGTAACGACCAAAAATTGCGTCTAAAGGAATAAAACCCGAACTGCCAAGACATGACCAATTATTCAAATTTGCCCCACAATACTATTAAAAGTTCCTAAAATTCATTGGCTCAAATGATAATCAATTTGGTTTTGCTTAATCAAGTCTCGAGTTCAAGTCCTTATGGATGCATAAAGCTTTTGTTGAGAGACTCACCCACCACTGTTGGATGTGCGACCGGGTCGATCAAAAGATTAGTTGGGCATAGCTCCGAATACTGTGACTAACTACCAAAAAAAAGTTCCTAAAAAATATACTGATTTTTTTTTCTGCAATTTTCTATTTTTGATAATTTGATTCATAGTTCTTTATGCAATTTTCCATGTTAAAAACCAAAATTTTTTCATATATTTTTCTTCAATTTATCCATGTTATAATTCAATTTCATTTACTTACTTGACATGAAGCATAAAACAAAATTCAAGCATTGAATTTGGGATTCATAACGAGAGTTTCATTTCACTTCATAGAAAGGTAAAAAAGAAATAAACAAATCAAACAACGCCACTATTTCCTTCATATTTACACACTGCATATTTGCAGCCAACACTTAGCTCATCCTCTTCTCCTCCCCGAAACCTTTCTTGAATTCCTAAATTCACCCCAGACCTTTTATCTTTTCGCAGTCAGGTGCATATATTTCCGTGAAAAATCAAAAAACCCCCCACCACAAAACAAAACACACTAATAAATCCTCATACCACCGTCAGCCTCGAATAACCCAAATTCGCATAAGGAGATAACGGCGGCACCTCAAATATCCCGCTCCCATCCCCGCCGTCCCAAACCGCCGTCCAACTTGACGGCGTCAGCGGTCCCTCCGCCGCCTCGACCTCCTCCCTCTTCACCTCCTTCGCCTCCCTCCCCTCCTCGCGCCGGGACTCCCTACTCCTCTTCCGGCATCCGACCGCCGCCGCGTCCCCCTCCGTCGGGCGGTTGGTGGTCCCGATCTCGAGCGGGAAGTTGAGTATGGCCTTGCTCCCCCTCAGCCTGAACGCCGCCCTGTCGTAGGCCCTCGCCGCCTCCACCGCCGTGTCAAACGTCCCCAGCCACACCCGCGTCCCCTTCCGGTTTGGGTCCCGTATCTCCGCCGCGAATTTCCCCCACGGCCGCTGCCTCACGCCCCTGTAGTGCCTCTCCGCCGCCGCCGGCGCGCCGGCGCCGCTGTTCGATTTAGGAATCGCGATGTTGAGAGACGGCTTCCTATCGGCCTTCTTGGCAGCCGGCGGGCTCGGCTGGAACTCGAGGAAGGCGTCGGGCTCGACCTTCGGGCCGGAAAAGGCCGAGAAATCCAGAATTGGGGCCGGATTGCAGTTTCCGTGGTTTATCGGGGCGAAAGTGAAATAAAGGGGATTGGAGGGGTCGATCGAGGAGGTGATTTCGGAGGCGGTGCTGGAGGTTCTGGAGATTTGAGAGTCGGAGGAGAAGGAAGCCGAGGGACAGTAGTTCTCGGCGAAGGCGTAGTCGTCGAGGAGGTGCTGTCGTATGATCTCGAGGGCTGAGGACTCGTCCGGAGAGGCCATTTTTGAAATTTTGATAAATTTGAGGGGTCTTAGTTTGAATTTTTCGACTTGATTTTGGGTTTGTTGAGTGGAAAAAGAGGGAGTGATGGAGGTGGGATTTATAAAAGGTTGAAAAATAAACAATGGAGGGAGGCTTCGCACGAGGTTCTAGGGAGGAGAGAAGAAGGCTCCCGGGGCTTTATCCATACAAATAAAATAAAATAAAATAAAGTTTAAATAAAATAAATTAAAATAATAATTATTACTATTATTTATTATTTTGAAAAGCACAGATAAATTAACACAAAGCCCAAATCAGGTGTAACGCTTACCTAACGAAAACTATTTCCACACGCGCGGCCTCCAACTAGAGTGGTAAATGAACCGTATATTCGCGAACAAAAGCTCTCGTTCGTTTATTGATTGAGCCGAATTCGAATAGAAAATTAGGCTCGTTTAATAGTCAAACGAATACGAGCTCGTTCGTGAACGTTAGATTATGTTCGCAAAAATTAATTTAATATTAATTTATTTTATTTTTTTTATATATTATATAATATTTTTAATAAAAAATCTAAAAATTAATATAATTTAATTTATTTTTTATATATTTGCATAGTAATTTTAATAAAAAAATATAAAATATAAAAATATTGTTATTTTTATTCTTTTATTTTTCGAGTTCAAATTTCGAGTTAATCAAATATATTTTGAAAAGTTCATGTATTAAATTATTCGAACACGAACGAACTCGATTAAACGAACGAACTCGAACATGATTTTTTGCTCGAAAAATAAACGAATGAATACGAACAATGTTCGAATGTAAACGAACACGAGCTCGAACAACTCAAGCTCGGTTCGATTCATTTACAGCACTACCTCCAACTCAGAAAATTAATTATTATTAATGTTGGAAAGTAAAAAAAAATGATAATTACACGATTTAGTTATTTTGTGATGCATTTGGTAGAAATTACAATAATGAAATAGTTATTTTTAATGAAAAACTATTAAATGATATTTTAAAATAATTTTATCAAAATAATCTAAGTGATATTCATTTGACATTTGCGGGATTTTTAAAAATCAAGTGATATTCATTTGACATTTTAAAAAATCTTCCAAAATCTTAAAGTATTTAATTTATTTATTTGAGACTATGATTATTTGTTAAAGCTTTTTAAGATATGTTAGGATTTCAAAATAATAAAAAAAAAATAAAAAATACCAAATCTTATTCCAAAATTTACATCTAAGCTTAAGATTTTATTAGTCCTTCGAAATTTGATAATCTTAAGAAGGTGTCGAATCTCAAAAAAATCTCAAAATTTCGGTCAAAATCTCAAACTAGTGCTACTCTTCAAAAATCTCTCCACTTAAAGGTAAAGGTAAAAATAAATAATGAAAAATGCTAGAACTACATAATAAATGTATATAGAGATGTACATAACACTCACATGAAGCGAGATTCACTTGATTTTTTATTTTTGATTGGTCTTACTCAATGTGAATATTATGTACAACATTGTGTACAATGTTATGTATACCATTACTCATCAATAATAGTAATGAGTGTGACAAGGACTTGTAATTTAGTAGTAGAAAGGAGTTGATGTGGTCTTAACTTTTGTTCTTTGTTTTTTTTTTTTAGGGCATGATTTGACGGATAATGTTCTCCTATCCACGACGGGCACATGTTAATATGTCCACCGCTTATGTAGCATACCCACACTGGTGATGTTAATATATTCAAAAAAATACATCATCAATGAATGCATGCCACATAAGCGATGACATATTAACATGTGTCTACCGTGGATAGGTGAACATTACTGATGTTTCGACATAAATATATCTGCTCAAACTGATTTTCTTTTATTAAATAAAATAAATTTGAAAAAAATAGAAATTTATATTAACATAATATTTAAAATAAAATAATTAAAGTTGAGTGAATCTAAGTTCTAAGTTTCTTCCAACTTAGATATTACGTTTTTTAGATATTACTGATGTACATCTATTTAGATATTACGTTTTTTAAAGCAGCTACTTGACTAAAGGCTTGAATGGTATGAGTTTGAGTTTATCAAGTAATCTGCTAGACAAGATAATATTTTGTAATTTCTTGGGACCAAAGTAAAAAAAAAAAAAAAAAGTAACGTCGCTGTATAATAGTAGTAATTTATATAGAGAATAGTTGAGCTCCCGTTGCCGAACCATTCTGTCGGTAATAATTAATCTAAATGTTACAAATTTTAATGAAATTGTTCCGTTACGAGACCTAACATCTTCGAATAATATAATAGGCATGATGAGTGATTGCTAACTTTATTAACTAATGCAACAGCTGTATAAAAATTGTAATATAGTGTATGGTATTTTCAGTGGCAGTGTACTGGAAAAAAAAAAAAATTAAATAAATACAAAGAAATCGTAAGCTGCGCGCCTGGCCTTTCGAATGATATGTGAAAATAATAAAGTGAAATGATCAAAATTGATGTGATATTTAAAATTGCCAAATAAAAAGTGAATGTAAATGAATGATAATTAAAAAGTATGTAAATAACAAATGTAAATATAATATTTAATAAAATAAATATACAAAAATTATTTACAGGACACGATATGAATCGGTCTAATTAGATTATGTTCCAGCAAAATTTGCATGTATATCAGTGTGACATTTTCAAAAATTGAATGGTTGTTACATGCATATTAAGCTAGAGTATGGCTTGAATTTAATGAGAAATACTACAGTCCCGTTACAGAATCATTCCGTCGAAATTTATAACTGTTAGATTATCATAAAACCGTCGTGGATAATTGATCTAACGGTTACAAACCCCGACGAAATAATTCCGGGACCATAGAATCTTAAAAATTTAATTACTAGTTTAGTTTGTA
>CACSLK010028053.1:1904999-1915192 GCA_902706635.1 Striga hermonthica | reverse complement strand
TAGGTAATATTTATTGGTAGGCAAAGTTAATTAATTTAGGACTTTGTAGGAGTTTTATTTAAAAAGACTCCTCCTCTTATTTTCAGCACCAATTTGTTGAAAAATGAACAAGTTTGAGAATTTACTATTTATAATTCTCATTCGTTTATGTTATGCTACATTAATTTTAGTGATGTGAAATATAAAGAGATCGCAAAAATCATTGTGCGTAAAACTAAAAGGAGACACCGTTATTGTCGATTGACTGTGGCGATCGGCTAGGAGATGTTTTCTTCAAACTTTATTAAATATTGTGTATGAGGATTACAGCCAAATACTTTGTACATGATCTTCGGGAGAATAGATGTTAATAATATGAAGTAGAGTAATAATGATTGTGATGATCTTTTGTGAGATTTGGCTGTGTTGACTTAACGTTGTTTAGGTTGCTTTGAATTTTTTCTTCTGGATTTGAGGGTCAGTATTTATAAAAAAGGTGCTAATGCAGTAAATGAAAGTGTCAGCTATGGACGCAGGGGTAGCGCCATGTGTTTTTATGCAAAAGTTGATAGGACATCTCGGGCAGTGCTATCAGCTTTATCAGGTTGTGTTCAGATGGTCAGGGTAGTCGTTAGTCTTCCTAAAGAAGCTTTCGATTGTGATCGCCATGTCGATCGAGCAATCGGAAACCCTAACAGCGATAGCTTGGGTCGTCTGTGTGATGATTTCTATGATTGGGCCATATCTATCCACTTGGGCTGAGATTTGTACGTGGGTCATGTCATTTCTTGTGACCGGATATTTTCTAAGTATAACAGTAGGCATCAAGAAGAATGTCCCTGTATTGCTCTCAAAAGGTGCATATTTATACTTTCAAATGTGTTACTGTAATTTCTGTTATTTTTTAAAATGTGATATTTTCTAATAAAATATGTGTATTTGTAAAAATAGTATTTTAATCTGATAGTTAGACTGACGTATAAAATAAGACAATCTAAAGATCTTATTATAAAATTAACTATTAACGCAAAATTGGAATTGATTTGAGCTTAATTGTAAAGGACATTTTTTCGGCCAGCAATCTTGCAAACTGTGCACACGACATTCCTTTTTATTAGTTGAGCATGTAAAGAATACTGTGCACAAAAAAATGAACTACAAAAGTTGGTGTCAAATATGGGGTAAATTTCACCATACAGTCATCAGATTTTTCATCGTTGGATCAATACACATAACGGTAAAGAACCAAACGACTGCACTACAGTCATGATATGACTGAATGCTCCCAAATATGGAAAAGTTGTGGTATACATATGTACATAGTACCAAATCAACACTACTTAAAGCCATAAATTATTTTATATAAATGGTGCTAGCCAGTTAGTCCAAATTCCCACAACACAATACAAAATGATCACTTTCCTCCAAAGGTGAAAAAAGGTTATTGATGATCAATACAACATACATGTAAATATATTCTTATAGTCCTTTTATTGATTGGCATCACAAGTGCCAAAACAAATATTCCAGATTTCTTTCTTCAAATACACCACAGATCAACAGGTGAAAAATGAATGATTAATTAATATTATTAGAAAAATCATCATGATCTGGTTTGTGAGAATATAATTTTTGAGTCTCTGATCTTGGCTGGATCCATATCTCCCAAGTCCATGGGCAAATGTCCTGTTCCATCACTGTCCAAATGACCCTCACCTGAAATTCCTTCGATTTCTGCTGCTATGGAACTACCTCGGACATCAATGTCTGCATAACAACCATATATAATTTGACAATGTTTTTCTTTCTCTTTTTCTCAAAGTGTGTTACACATGACAGAAAATTATCCAACATTAATATTTACTAATGTTAATGTAATGCAAACTAAAAAGTAACTAATTATTATGTTAAATTTTAGATTTAGAAGGCTCATAGAGTTTTAGAGCATCTCCAATGATGTTTTCATTGCTCCATTTTATAACCACATAACACAAATAATTTTATGTGTCATGAAAAATGTCTAGGAGGCTTCTTAGACGTAGAAGACTGAAAGTTATTCTAAATAACTTCTATTATATATTATAATATTTATTTAATTTATTATCCCTCTTTTCCAACCGTTACAATTTTACATTTCACAAAACAATTAACAATAACCATTGGAGACTCAATTATTATTATTTTTTATTTACTTTCTATATGTCATACATCACAAAATGAGCAATATTCTATTAGAGATGCTCTTAGAAATCAGATCACACACATGCAGTTTACTACGATTACCACTTATATGACAATTAAATAGAATGAAATTTTCCGTGAAACCAAATGTGAAGATAACATAACCCAAAAATTGATTTGGAAATGTTTCCTTCTTTGGATGGAAAATCCATGAATAAATTGATTATGGTTTATGTATCAGCACTATACTCCGTATAAATAATTTAAATTAACTTAGTTATTTACAAATTTCTACAACATTACTTAGATGGTAATAGTATAGGGAAAAACAATCCCGTCACGAAATGATTCCGTGATGAATTTTAATCACTAGATAAACATGTAACTTCCATGTATTTATAATAACTATATATCGAATGGCTAAAAACTCTCTCGGTATCATTCCGTGACGAGATTGTAACCTTTTTCAATAGTACAACGAGACACTCATAATTCAGAATTATTTATGGCTAGTCTTCAAGGTGACGAAATATTCTTTTTGAAGCAACACCACACGTTAAGGGTTGTTTGTATACAAAAAATTTCAAAAAAATCAGCGTTTCTAACTCAACTATTTTAACCCAATTTTAACTTAACCCAATGTCATCAATTTATAAATATAATTAAATAATATCAATCAATCATTCATACACATCATATCAATATTAATTCATCATTCACCAGCTTACATTATTTTAACTAATCATCACTTCAAATATCTCTCTCCTACTTTTATATCAAATCAATTTTAATTATTTTATTTTAAATACTATTTTAATATACCATATTCACCAGCTTACATTATTTTAATTAATCATCACTTCAAATATCTCTTCTACTTTTATATCAAATCAATTTTAATTATTTTATTTTAAATACTATTTTAATATACCATCGTGCCACCTTTTTAAAAATTAATAAACCAAACTAAAAAAATCCAACAAACAAAAACATTTATTTTTATATCCAAACATGCTATAACGACAATTAATAATAATCCTAACAATAACAAGGCCCTAACCTGGATTGGAAAGAAGCCATAGGATGAAAGCGCACAGAAGAAGGATCAAAGGTATCAGATGAACCGCACGCTCTGCAAATTTGGCGCGAGATTTTTCCTTCTTAGCCGCCTCCGACAGCGGCTCGTACGTGGGCAGCTCGTCGGCTCCCTCCGACAGAGATCTCAGCGCCGTCGGGACTTTTGACGACGGCGACGACGTGTAGTAGCTGAAATTGTCGTCGGCGAATCTATTGTTGCTGGCTGAACGGTACATATTATTCGGTAATTTTTTTGTTGAATTGTATTTTTTTCTCTACAAAAGAAAACAAAAATCTGCCTAAGCCTGTTGGTAATAAGCTTCGACTGTGTGTATATGTGTGTTTACGAGGTCTTAGAAAGCCTAATTTCTCTCATAGGGTTTGAGGTTTGAGGTTTGTGGCCATCTTCAACGCGAATTTATCTGTCTTCCTATAAATAGAATTATTGAAACTCTTCAAGATTTGTGTTTTTTTTTTTTTTTTATTATTATTACTATTTTTTCCGAAATTCACAATTTTCGTGGGTATTACCAACCAACCCATCAAAATTACTCTAATTTATTTTTGGCTTTCTAAATTAAGAATCGTGGAACTAGGATAATCGAAGACTAATGATTTATTGAATTGTTCGCGAACTGCAAAAAGAAGTAATCACTCTTAAGTTTGGGAAAATGCTACGGTCCGGTTAGGGAACTATTTCGTCGAAGTTTGTAACCGTTAGATCATCATGTAACTGTCGGGGATAGTTGATCTAACGGCTACAAACCCCGACGAATGTTTTCGTAACTGGACCGTAGCATCTCCCGTAAGTTTGATCAAATCTAACCAAAAAGCAGTACTTAATTTAAAGCTTTCACTCTTCAAAATCCCCAAAACAGACACAAGAGATACAACTAAAAAACACAGACACAGAGAGATTTTTAGGTCCCTCGAAGACACTGTTGCAGGGAAATAAAGGAACACAAAAGCACAAACATGAATAAGAAAGAAACAACAAAACATAGTTCTAACTAGAGGTTTTCACAACATCCTGAGCCTATGCGGAAAAAAGCGCAACTTTTCAGGCCGAGGGGAAGCAAACCGAGCCGTTCGAAACCTCTTACTCTTGAATCTTGATTGTATCATGATAACTGCATCCTTTCCCAAGGTCATTCCTGGAAATGAAATCCAGAAAATCCCTGAAGCTGCTCTCTTTGTACCCGTTCGGATGGTGTTCATCGACCAGCTCCTTAGCCACCCCAATTTTCACGTCCATCCCCAGGCTATGAAGGCTAGCAATCGAGATCCTCTGCTTGCCGCTGTTCAGCGTGGCCCTGTGGACCACGCTCTTATACTTCCCGTTGCTTAGTATTTCCAGGTGGTCCCCTACGTTGACTTGGAGGGCTCCCGGAATTACCGGAATGCCCTTCCAAGCTTCGTCTTCAAAATCGAGAATCTCGAGGCCGAACGAGTCTTGGTTGAGGATCGTGAGACAACTGTAGTCTGAGTGGGGCGGCAAGCCGAGCGAGAGTTCGGGCTCCGGGCAGGGCGGGTAGCAATTGACGGCAATCACTTGCATGCCTTGGTTTAGTTCGGTGCTAAGGTATGAAGAGCCTAGCCCGAGGCTCTCTGTAATGGCCTCCATGATTTTTACGGATAGCTCTTGCACTGCCTTGGCATATTCTCCCATTTTCTGCCTGTTGTTAGGTCAATATATGTAGGAGATTTAGCCATCAAAATGACCCTAGGTTTTGTTTGATCATATCATTCAAGATTATGGGTACATGAGTTAATTGAGATGGTACATAGTCTTGACGGGTAAATGATGGTTTCTTTTAGTACATAGGCTTAACTTTCTGAGTGCGTAAATAAGATATAATACATGCCAGCTAAACCTTTTGGGTAAACTCACAAATGTAATTGTAACAGGAAGTGTTGAGATTTTGAGTACCTATAATCAGATGGGTTCTCTGGCCATAATTTTATCCAGTCTTGCAAAGGATTTGCATAGTGCTTGAGAATGTTCCTCCTGTACGGGATCGGGTCCAAGCCATCTTTTATGCTCGTGCAGTATCTGACCGGTTCATACACGTTGTTAGACATCAGCTTGGCCTTGTCTTGAGTCGGCAGATTGAAGAAATCGGTGGCAACTGAAAGAGCTTTGTTGAGTATAGGCTCAGGTATCCCGTGATTTATTACCTGTCAATGTTTTTCATTTACTTATAATGAGATGGACATGAGGTTCTTGCATGTATGCAAGGGAGGAAAAGCTTATTAGTTAAGGAATATGGTTATACAGTAGATATGATCATACAACGTAGATGAATTATGGTTAATGATTTTTTTTCTTTCTATATAGAACAGCATATATGTAATAAATTTGTAGTTAGTAGATGTAGATGCAGCATGAAAAGTTATTGTGTTTTTATGTACTTGAAAGAAACCATAGAGCCGACAGGCATTTGCAATCTCCTCTACCACAACCGGCCTTCGCGAGGGGTCGCACAGCCTATCCAAGTCAATGAGCGGAACACATGCCAACTCCTCGCGCTTACGAGCCCTATCTTGAGGTGACACTTTGTAACTCTCAACCATTTCTCCTATGTGAAAACTCTGGTGATAATTTGCCATATTTGTAGTATGAATATATGTAAAATACAGTAATAACTACTTCATTGAAGTTATGATATCTATTTATATTTGATTTGATTCTCTCTTGACAGTTAAATGCAGGAGGATATCTAGGTACTAGATTTCATCTGTTACATCAATCTTTGCATACAATGTATTTTACAATAAATGTCATTATACTATGATGAGGTTTTGAGGTTTTTTTTTGTTGACATAATCTTTCATCTGTTACGTGAATCTTCGCATACGCTGAATTTTTACAATAAATTTTATACTATGATAAGGTTTTGAGGTTTTTTTGTTTTCACATAAATCTTCTGCTGAGATTTTGAGTTTTGGAAATGATTTAAAACGCTTCAAGTTGCTCTTTTTGTTGAGATTTCCATCTGACTCCTTTTATAATACTTTATATTATTTAAATACGCGCCGCCCATAGTCTTTTACATGTTCGTGCTCAATCTACAGAAACAAACAAAAACAACTCTATTCATCGGGGGCAACGCTTCAGATACCGTGGTTGGCTACCAAAAAAACAACTCTATTAGTGAGCATTATTAACATAGGCAGATGCTACGGTTTCGTTACGGTACCATCCCGTCGGTTGTTTTAACTGTTAGATCTACGTGTAGTTAGATAAGATCGATGATCCAATGGTTAAAACATCCGACGGGATGGTACCGTAACGAGATGGTAGCATTTCCCATTAACATATATATATGTATTGTTTTTTTTTAAATATTGTTATACAAAAATTCTATGGAGCAATCAGATTGTTTTCTTATGGAGCCATCCATTGCTTAATATATTGACACATGTCCAAATTGTATTTATTGTAAGATACGTGTCCATACACTATTGGTGAATAAGTGTGGATTGCTCAATAAGCCAAGTCATCCGATTGCTCCATAACAAAACTGTATTATTATATATATGTTTCGAGTTTCAATGCTCTTAGTGAGATCCACCTTCAACTTGGGATAATTCAAGGATTGGATTCATCGCATCATCCCACAAAGACGGGAGGGAGAAATAGAAAATTAAACCATCTATTACAAATGGGAAGATAAAGACCAATATTTTTCGGTTTTTAATTAAATTAATATTTTTATTGTATTCTTTAACTCAAAATAAATGAATTTATTAATTTTTTTTCGATACGGCATATTCATTAACTAAAACACATAACTATAACTGACTGACTAGCTGAAATAGGAGAATTATCCAAAGCAGCCTAAATAGCACAACGAACACTACAAGACGAAAAAAAAAACTAAAAAACCATATACTAGAAACAAGTTTTCAACAAGAGAATAACACGCTCCTCCAAAAGAGGAGAAAGCAAAACACAACCCACAAAACACCCACATGCTAAACTAAAATAAAAAAACACACAAAAACAACTAAACACTAAAACATGAACAACAACGATCATTCCTGCGACGGGAAGTCTAACCAAATGAAAAGGTAAGGCGAAGAAGATGTAAGCGCAGCAGCGAAGTTGAGGACCCATACCAAGCAGCGAATAAGACAAACTCCGGAACCCGACCCAGAAACTGCAAAAAAACGCCTACCTATGTCTGACACCAACGGACACAACCCCAATCCAAACGGACATCCCCCCATTCCCGGAGGCTTTCCGGGAAAATGCTATGTAAATAAAAATAATGCAACATATATTGAATATATTAACTATAATCGCAATATACTGAACAAAAATTCAAACATCACAATTGTAGTTAGATAATAATGCTATTTAAATAAAAAATCAGGTTATATACTAACCATAAACACAATATATTTTGTCTATTCAATACACCCGAATGCTGAAAATCCCACACATACACTTTATTTGGTAACTAAAAATCCTATAATTTGGGGGAGTGCTACACTTTATTTGATAATTGAATCTCATAATCTGTTGCATATTTGCAATTAATTGGCGAAGTATAGAAATAAAGATTGTCCCATGGTAAATAAATTTTATTTTTTTTCCAAATTGAAATTCGCCAAGAAACAATCACGGTTATAACAACTTATGGGCTTGAGTATACCCAAGCCCATATAAGGACTGAGGCCCAAGTAATTCGAAAAACAAGACAATAGCCCAAAACAGGCAAAACACCCTTCGTTTATTCCCAGCACGCAGCAGGAAAAGCAGACACCTTGAAACACCAACAATGGCTGATGGGGAGGACAATGACGAGTTCTACCTGCGTTACTACGTAGGGCACAAGGGGAAATTCGGGCACGAGTTCTTGGAATTCGAATTCCGACCCGACGGCAAGCTCCGATATGCCAACAACTCCAACTACAAGAACGACACCATGATTCGCAAAGAGGTGTTTCTCACGCCCGCCGTCCTCAAGGAGTGCCGCCGCATCGTGGCCGACTCTGAGGTATGGTTAGATTTTGTGGTTCCCCAAATTCTTACGGTTGTTAGGGTTTTGGCATATTTTGTGTTTTTGGTGTAGATAATGAAGGAAGATGATAACAATTGGCCGGAGCCGGACCGCGTGGGGAGGCAGGAGCTGGAAATCGTTATGGGTAATGAGCACATTTCTTTCACAACTTCGAAGATTGGGTCTCTCATGGACGTTCAGTCTAGTAAGGACCCCGAGGGTTTGAGAATCTTTTACTATTTGGTTCAGGTATAGTTTCTGGGTTTGACATTCTTATCGATTTCATTGTTTACTTCTTTTTTTTTGTCTTTTTCATTTGTTTAATACAACGTGAATTGTGAGTTTGTAACTCATCGGTTAGGAACTTTCCCTTGGTTCCCTTGGTTACTATTATGAATTGGGTTAACAACTGAGGTTTAATAGAATTTATGTAATTTCGGCCAGGCCGAATAGGTTACAAAACAAATTCCTAACATGCTGAATAGGTTACAAAACAAGTTTCTAACATGTTGTGACAGAACAACTAGCAACGGTGTACATAGCACGCATGCCGTTATGTACTTGTTTAAAATGTGAGGTTGTTTGATGATATTATCAGATATTTTAGGCCTCGTCTTTGACTTACTTGTGTTCTTGTGTTGGGGGAGATATTGTATGTGTTCATTTCTTATTTTGTTTTTTCCATGGGGGGAATGGTTCAAGATTGTTTGTAGATTTCATCTACTTTATTTAGTATATGAAGGCTTGAGAATAGTAGAATACATATAGCAAGTTGGATGAATTGATAAGATCTCTCCTGTATAGGGTTGCCTTAGGTAGCTTTGCTTGACATTTTGGGCAGCTGTTATCATTTGGAACTGTACCTGATGAGTACCTCATTGAACTTTTTCGATTAGTATGGTGCATATGATTGGAACGGGGGGACTCGTTAAATGCTGATTCTCCAGGAGGATGTAAGATTAAAAAGGGATATAAAGGTCTAGAGGTTATATTGGTTAACTGTTATTTATTTCTGCAATACAACTAGATGAGAAAAATAAAACGTGTTTAAACTTATTGGGTCTGACCTTAACTTGGATTGATCTTTAGTATATTAGCATAACAGTAAGAGGACTTGCAGCTTTAATGTGGCTAACTTCTGTATATGCTTTTGTCATGAAGCAGTCATGTCCTTTTTATGGGCAATGAATGGACCACTTGTCTTATGGGCTTCCCGTAAACTCTTTCAGCTTAGTACTTTGATTCATACTGGAAAAGTTATCAGGTAGGGATGGCAATGGGGCAGGTTCGGGCCGGGTAGTTTAGTACCTAGAAAGCCCCAACGATTATTCATTGGGACCCCAGAAAGTCTAATTTTTGTTCCTTACTACATTAGAAATGTGAAACCTATCCTGTTTTAAATAACTGATTATTATGTTAAATTATAAATTCCCAAGATATGGAATTACTGGGAACCACCATCAGTTATTCATACAAAGATGATGTATAACAAGGGGTTGATCATTGATTCTCACCTTATTCAATGCTGCGTGATTATCAGTAGTAGCTAAGGGAATCATGTGCTGTGAGCAATTTATTTAGAAAGTACTGAAAATGCAGTATGAACTTCATTGCAATTCAGCTTTTATCATACATAGAATGCACTTTAATTTTTTTGTTATATTATATCCTATAAAAGACTTGTATTTTGTTGTATTCTTCTTATTGTATAGGCAAGTCGGTTCTGTTTATGGTAGATAATATTATTTCTATTATGGCCTTTTTTTTTTGGCCTGTGTTGTTGTTTACACAAGTATTTATGCTTTTATTTCACTGGGTTTTTGAGAATCAATATTGTCGACTTTACTTTTGCAGGATCTGAAATGTTTTGTCTTCTCACTCATCTCATTGCACTTCAAGATCAAACCCATATGAAGAGTATGCTGGTTTTTTTTTTTTTTTTTTTTT
>CACSLK010028053.1:1819944-1831517 GCA_902706635.1 Striga hermonthica | reverse complement strand
AAAAAAAAGGTAAATTATTTCACCAGAAGATTGTCAGATTATGACTCACAAATATATTCATGTTTAAGGATGCAAATTATCTTTTGATTATAAGTTAATTATTGGTTATAATTCTTTGAGTTATGTCTGTTGGATAATATCAGAACTTTTGATTGTAAATTTCTCCCAGTTTGTCGTTACTAGATACAATGTGCTTATCAGTTAGTGTAGCATATGGATCTCTTAGGGATTTGCATGAATATGGGATAAAAGAGCTGTTTGTATATCAGACACAGAAGGAGTTAATCTTAGTTTTAGTATTATTTCCTCATCTATTCCTACAAATTCAAATAGATTAATATATTCCATTGAACAAGTATGAATATTTACTGTGGACCATAAATTTTATTTCTCAGTTATATAAATTGGGAGAAGTATAAATAAAATAGTACTTTAAGAGTTTAAGGTTAGCTATTGGCTTTGGTCTCTCAATTTGTTAGCAGGTCAATTTTGCATGGCTTTGAAAACCTTCGATTCACTCCCACCAAAATGAGGGCTCAACCAATAATAAAGAACTTTGCTTGACACCTTTGATGACCGTAATGGATGGCAAGTTTCATATGGAGCTTGTGAATTGCTTGAATAATGGTTTTAGTTAATAATGTAGTGAAACTCATTAAATTTCTGTTGGTTTCAGATAAAGAAGCAAATTGAAACTGTGAATGAGGTTTACAGGCTTCATAGTCTTCCAGAATTTTACAAAGTAAGTTTCACACGTGGACGTGGTGGCAATTTTTGTTTCTTTTCTTTCCTTTTTTCCCCTGTGGTTACATTACATAAAATCACTTTCGACTTTGAGGTTACAAACACTGAATTTTCCTTTGGTTTACACAGGATCCACGCCCACACATATCTATAGCTTGGGCAGTTGGTGATATAAGTGATTCTTTGAAGAAGGTGGTTGGAGAGGAAATGAAGAGACACATTGCTATCGGAGGTTTATCGCAAAAGCGCATTTTTACCTGCTTGTTTGGTGGTATTTCATGTAAAATAGGTAGCAAGTCCTATGATATATGCAAGGTTCAAGAAGAATAAGGTGTATCATTAATCATTATTCTGTATGTAGATTATGCACCTTTGGTCAACATTTTGATGTAATGCTAATGATATTATGCCCTGAACTATCATTTATTAGGAAAAGAGAAAAACTAAAATAAATGAAGGCAATGCACATCTGGAAGTATTTCACAAGTCGATGCAAATTCGCATTGATATGAACACCTGGGAATATGGTTTGTGTATATGCATTTTTCCCCAACCATCAAATGCATGTGTGATTGAATGATTAAAACTCTTGTTTGGATACCGCTCTTAGTTTTCATATGTTAATTGTGAACACAACACATATATTTTCATATAGACTATAGAGTACACAATGACAGGTATTACTCTGAAGGATCATCCATCTGCCTCGGTTAAATTCTTCTCGAATTTGCTTATTGACTGAAATTGATTTGTTCAACTATGAGCAACACCAGTTGATTGCATAACATTTAAACAAAAAATTATTATGAGGTTTTACAGCTTTCAATCTAAGACCACCAGTCTTGATAACAAATCAATTAAAATGACCATTATCCCCCTTTTCTGGGCAATAATAGCTTTCATATACCCAGAACAAAGCAATTCCGAATTAAATAAATCAATGCTTAGCCATCTCTGGTGAGAAGGACAAGCACAAAAAAATGCTCAGAGTCCAGGGATGGATTCAAGATTGTATTTTTTAGGAGGCGAAGTCTCAACTTCTCGATTGTCCTGCACATCTGGCTTTTTCATGGCATCCAGTGTGTGTAGATATGTGTAAGATGCATTTCGACTTGATAGAGGGCCAGGATTGCTTATTCTGCTGGCAAGAAAACGGCGAATTAGGCCCCTTAGGAATGGAGCCATTGTATCCGGTTCGTGTTCTAGGTAATACATGATTCCACCCATACATGCACAGAACAAAGCCACCTGATAGACGAACGTAAAATAAATCATTACGATTCCAGTAAAAAAACAGTTCCAAAATAGGAACTGAAAACCCTTCACTTGTGCACACTGACCAACGGGAGAACATGCCCCTTTCTCTTTTATGTACCTTCTCATATATTTTGATTTTTTAATTTAATACTTTATTTTAATTTTCGTTATTTAAGGAAAAAAACAAAAATACCTCAGCATTCTTGATATCGGGAAGCAAACGACGATTGACCAGTATATACCACAAAGATTCTCCAGCACGTGGGAGAACATACAAGGCCAACTCCCCACGTCTAGCTTTCTTCTCCAATAATACCGAGAGAGCAGATATCCCTCCTGCTAGCCAATACACGAGTTTGTGGTCCCGCAATGCCACTTTCCTGTGCAAGCATATCACTCCCTATTATAGAAGGGAGAAGTTAATCAGTAAAAATTATAATGTAGGGCATGAAAAATAAAAAGATAAAAGGAACTACCTGAAAGATACCAACAAAAGCAGACAAGAATGTGGTCGAGCGAACAGCGCCAGTAACCGCATGCCAACAGGTGCGTACTGGAGCATCCATAAACTGTCAACAAGAAAGGAATCTATATATGATGAGACAAAATGGTGATAAACTCTTAACATAGATTAGAATCTGGTCAGTAAATGCAGCTGTACTTTCGTAGAATTAGTAACCATTCCTATCTATTAATATGCTTATCGGTCTTATAGGACATGCAAGTCACTTTCCAAAAACTGGATGATCAATGTAAACTTTCTGATGGATACTTGTGGGATATATTCTTACATATGTAGGCAAGAAACTACAGCTATATAAGCTTAAGTTCACCAAAGAAATTTCCAGTTTCTGGAGTTGTCAACAAAAACAGAATTTAGGATAGCAATCAAAGTATATATTTATGTTGTACCGCTTCTGTAATTTATATGCTAACATTTATTAAGGCAAAATTGTGGAATAATCATGAATAGATGCATACCTTCTGTAAACGCAGAACCACAAATGGAACAAATGTCAGAGAGAAGTAAAGAGGAAATGTTTTTCTGAAAGTTGAGGTTGCAACGTTGCCATTGTGAACTAAGCATGAGTTTGTATCAGGATGAATTATAGAGCAGGGTATAATACGAGGAAACTCTTCCAACTTCAGAGTTTTGGTTGCCCTTCGACTGGATAGGTAAGCAGATAGTGTGTCCACATCTACTGGAGAACCTCTACAGCAATCCCTCACAGCTTTGTACACAGGCTCGGCAACGGGCCCTGTTTTCTGGATGAAGTCTCGATATGATTTTGGCAAGCTCTCAGGACGCATAACAAAAGCATACATAATCTGTGAAGTTATCATGATTAGATAACCAATGAAGCAAATAAAGCACACAACAAATGAAGGTCCTAAAAGTAGGCTGATATGAATTTTCTGAAATTTATGTTCTATCAAAGATCTGATCCTATCAAGAAGATCATTGGTGATGAATGAAGCAACAAAAAGTAACAACTCAGATTTTGAACATACAAATTACCTGCGCACAAGCAATTGAAAAGAGTAGAGTATCCCCATGACTCCAATGACTTCCCCATAGATGGAATTTGTTTTTGGATTTAGCAGAGTTATATGCACACTAATTAAAACAAGAATAAAATTAAAAAGATCAGAAGGAACAAAAGCTCAGTAGTCAATACCTCAGACAAAAAACAAGAAAAAAGGAGAATAAATACAAGATACTTTACCTGAGCTAGCCTAGCAAAAAGATACAAAGCCAGTGTGCGCCTTCGACTAGAATCATCTAATGCTAAAATAGACAAGCCTGATATTGCACCTGCTAAAATTCTGTTCCATCATCCCCTTTAACAAAGTCATCAAAATGAATTGGATAAATAATGCAAAAAGGAAAAAGTAAATACCGAGAACTATGGTAGACAAATACCTAAATACAGCAAGAATTACCCATGTACTGTTAACGGACACAACATCAAGGTATGGTATGGATTTTATAACCTAACTTGCAATGATTAAAATCAAAACAAACATTTATTTTGCACTTACGCATTTACTGGAGTCTCCTTCTTTCTCAACTTTCTCAGCAAACACCTCAAAGCATGGTAGGAACCGGTGAATCCCCCAAAAAGTAAACCAATTCGACAAGCTTCCTCTCTTACTATAAGATCTTTCTCTGAAACAAGTTGCTGCAATGAAAGTAATTTTTTACTTGCTACTTGATTATTAAAAAAAAAATGAAAATCAAACAAATAATATTACCGTGCAAGAAATATCTTATATTAAACCATTGGTCATCAAATTTGAAGTCTCAGACAAATAGAAAAAAAGGGAAAAGGTGGAGGAGGGAACAGCCTTTTTATGACAGGAACATTAGGTAATGTGATTAAACAAATACCAAATGGTGTGCAGCAAATCTGATAAGTGATTATCAATTTTGGAATATAAGAATTACTTGTTTATTTATTAAAAATCCGATGGTGGACTAAACCTAAAAAACTTATAAACCAAGAAGTCAATAAAAAGAAAAATGGAGATATTCGTGCTAGAAGGTATGCACACTTTGGAAAAAAAAATACAACTTAATATTGATGCAAAGCCACAACAGTTCAAGATTGTAGTCCACATGATGAACATAATAATTTTGAACAAAAATACATTCTTAAAATGTGAAGAATTGGATGCAGTCTCAGAAAATGGTATAACTTGTATAAGTTTCTAGTGATTTGGCGCGTCGCCGTGTCGTATTAAAAACAGAAATGTTACTAGGAGAAAATAGGTTTTACACTGTAAATGCATATTGCAAATCCAGTCTACACATTTTTGTAGTTGAGATAGAGTCAATTTCTTTCCATCCCTGGATTATCAATTTGCACCTCTTTTTTTCTTGTTTCAACTTTCATGCATGAATTTTTCTCCATGCTTTTGAATTGACAAATAGCACTTCTCATATGATACCATTGATTCACATCTCCACCAACCATTGATTTTCTAGCACCACAGCCCCTCATACCACAATCCATCATTAGTTACACAATTCTCGACTTGAAAAAGGAGACCCAAAATTAATATCTCTAGGTTTAAAGAAATCAAGTCTCACGCATGAGCAACTTACTAGAAAAAGTTCTAGTTTCATTCCCTTTCTTCTGTGAGATGAGTCCCATTTGCATCGAAATCATCTTAATACCTTTCTTTCTGCTCTTAGTCAATTTCGAGGACAGGCTAACTCCACTTTTCTGTACGAAGGTTAAATTGCTTCTCCTTTTTTGCGATCCAGTGTAAAGATACGCGTACTTTTCAGGCGGCCCATTGGCTAAAGCTCTGCCAGCTTCTTGTAGAATGAACTTTCTTCTCTTTAGGCTGCGAGTTTTTTTGAGTGGGATGGTCTTATTTTTCTTCTCCACTAGTTGGTCGGTCTCGACTAGCTCTATGACCTTCCAGCCGCCCTCTTCTTTCTTCCTCAAAACTAGGGATCTGGTCAATTAGAAGGCATAGATGCCTGCCGTAGGTACGAATTGACTAACTAGCATAGTCTATATTAATTGGGTTCAGAAAATGGATTTGATGGTGGCCTCAAATGAAAACTCCTCTTGTTTCTTCATACCAAAGAAACTCGAGACATCTTCGGTTTCTTGTGGATGCACAGTAACAGGCTAACAACTTCAACTAATGATCTTCCCTTTAGCCAATTTGGGATACGGGTTCTACCCTACACGCCTAATTTCTTCCAAACAGACCATATCCTTAGGCTTCCTGAAGAAACCTCTATTATTCATAAGGCATTACAGCTATGTGTCTTCAAGAAAAATACTATTACAACTGAATTCTATGCCTGCAGCCCCTTCTACCAAACATTTAATAAATCTAAATTAAGCAGAAAAGCTCGATCGATTCAATCCAAAACATCATTGCCACCCTCGCACATCATTTCCACTAAATTGACTTCAGATGCAATTGAATTATACCAAATTAAATGTATCACGATCTGAATTTCAGTCCAACTGTGTGAAAGAAAAAAAAAAAAAAAAATCTCACACATACGCATACTATGAGAGACGAAATTGCAAAACCTTGATATCCAATAGAGAGGAATAGGACTTGAGGCGGGCGAGCTTAAAGGCGCGGAGGAGAATTCCGATGCCCACACGAATACCGTAAGAGAGCAGGAAGCTCTGGCAAAGGTTCCCGACGGCATTCGCAACGCACGATTCGTCGGCATGATCGCACGGCGGGTGGAGATTCGCCGGCGCGCCCCTCTGCCGGCGCTGCAGGTCCTCCATGGCTTCCTTCAGTCGCTGCTCCGCCTCCCTCAGGCGGAGCTCCGCGGCTTCGGCGGTGGAAGCTGCGTCGACTGGCTGTGGCTGCGGCGGCGAGGTACGCATTTCAGTGTTGATGGAGATGTTTCAGCATCTGACACCTTTTTTATTTTATTTTTATTTTTTCTGTTTGTGAGAATTATTAAAAAAATAATTTCTTTTTATTTTTGTTATTTAACGTAATAAAGAAAAATATCGATTTACGAGGAGCCTATCCCCACCAACTAACGCTGCTGCCTGAATTTGAGCCAACTGATTCAGTTTGATTTATGCAAAAAGTGGCCGCCCAAGTGGAATTTCAATTTAAGATTTTACTATTTTCCTAAAGACTATTTCAAATTCATGGTACTTTTTTAAAAAAATATTTTAAAATTTTAAAATTAATAAGCACTCTTTTTTTTCCCAATTTCCTCCATAAAAAACCTTGCCTTCTTCAACTTGTTTGTCGTCTCCTTGCCGTCGGCCGCTCCGATCACTCCCGGAGATGACTAGCCCCGTGTGCAGCCCTCAATTGGGCTGTTGTGGTGGTATCTTTAGGCGGCTCTTCGACGGTGAGGGTGGGTGGACGAGTCCCGTCTGTCAGAACTCCGGTGGGCAGGATAAAGGTCGATTCCGACTCCTCTCGATTTGCCAGTCTCCAAGGGTTTGGGATAAGGATTTCAACTAGAGCCTTTCGGCTTGTTTCGAGGGCTCCGGTATTTTGCATTTCGAACTATTGCCTATCTTGGGGCTGTTGTTGTCGCTATTGTCTTGTGCGGTGATGTGTTGGAACGATTGTCGGATATTATTAGAAACGGGGGAAGAGAGTGCAGTCCCACCAGATGAAGGCGCACCATAAGAGGGTGAGCCTAGATGCACCTTAGTGAGGTTCCATCCCAAAACCAATTGGTGATGGGAGGAGTAGCCCACTAGGCTTATATACTAGACTCATTTTCCCTATAGAATCAATGTGGGACACTCACAAGTGATATTCCAATACGCCCCCTCACTTGTGAGTCTTTCGTAAGCCCAAACCCGCATAGCAGGCCGGGTAGAGAGATAAGCCCAAGCCCAGAGCAGGCCGGGTAGAGATAGTCATTGCAGGTCCTAGGACAGGCCCGCTCTGATACCATATTAGAAACGGGGGAAGAGAGTGCAGTCCCACCAGATGAAGGCGCACCATAAGAGGGTGAGCCTAGATGCACCTTAGTGAGGTTCCATCCCAAAACCAATTGGTGATGGGAGGAGTAGCCCACTAGGCTTATATACTAGACTCATTTTCCCTATAGAATCAATGTGGGACACTCACAAGTGATATTCCAATAGATATTGGTTGGGCTCTGGTCTTTTTTTGTTCTGTTTTGAGTGTGTGTGCTTTTTTTTATTATTTTAGGTGTTGTGTTTTTGTGTTTGTTTTGGATGGTTATTCTCCCTTTCTGAGTTTCATTCTTTACTTATGGGAGTAGATTCTCCACTTGTGATAGTAATATTTTTATCGTAAGTGCGCTGTGGCGTCTAGACTCTAAACTGTCTTGTGAGTTGTCTTATCACTAATTCAGCTAGATGATTGTTTGACTAAGTCTAGCTATTGTCTATATGTAAATATGTGTTGTTTTATATAATTCCTATCGTTAAAAAAAACTATTTCAAGTATATTCTTTGTTATTTGATTAAAAGTAATTAGATTGTGCAATTCATATACATTTCATTTTATTAGTGTATTTTAATCTTTTTTATAAAGAACAATAATTACTTACTATATGATAAAAAAATATCGAATGATAATTAAATACTAGTTCAAAATACATGTGTATTACACGGATGTTTGTTAAAAACTTTTATAATAAAAAAAATTATTTTAATTTTCAATAATTTTTTGAATAACTATATTACTATTTATATTAAAATAACAGACATCACTTATACGAGTTACTATCTTATTTATAATATTTTTTTAAAAAAATATATCATTTAAAAATTTTTGTAGTTGATTTAAATAATTTATTTTTTAATTAATATTAATAGGTAATTTATTTTTTATTATAAAGATAAATATAATTATTTCTTTATTTTGGGTGTACAATATAGATGTCAAATCGAAATTCATCAAGACATGATTAATTTGATACATTATGTATAAAAATTTAATAATAAAAAGTAACTTATAAATCTACTTATAATCTAAGTTAGTATTTTTTTTTTCATAATTTTAGAAGATATATGAGGAAAAAAGATGGATTGGGAAAAAAATCATGACTTATATATCGCGTCTTTAATATAAAATGTAATATTAATTCTCTTAAAGATGTCTTAATGAGTTGATACGATACTGGAATTGAATCTTGTGATTTTGTCTTTAATTAGTTGACTAGTAGAATACTTGTGTACATTGAAAATTAAATAATAATAACAACATTTTTTTTTAAATACATTTTGGAAATATATATTATCCCTCCCTATATATAATTCCCGAATGCGCTGAGCCTACGTGGCTGATTCTGGTGCTTCGTAAAATATATATATATTTTTGTAAAATATATTTAAAATTCCAACTACTTTTTCTCATTAATTTTAGATTTTAAGAAAAAAATTAGCAAGCACCCGTGTAATACACGGGTGTTGTACTAGTTACTTATATACTGAAATGAAACCGTTACTTACACTACTTATCATCTTGTAAAATTTTGCTAAGGAACCAACTAGTTGGTTCCCTTATGGAACCAACAACCAATAAGACAGTTCCACATGGGGCTGTCCCACATGGGACCAGTTGGTTCCTTAGCAAACCTGTCATCTTGTATTATAATTTTATAAAATTATATCAGATAATTACTTTGTAGTAAGTTAGTTTAAATAGTTTTATTTTTTTGAATTAATATTAATAGGTAATTTAATTTTAATTATAAAGATAAATAAAACTATTTATTTTGTATATGTATAATATAAATGTTAAATCGAAGCTTATCAAGACATGATTAATTTGATATATTATATATAAAAGTTTGTTAAAAAATAAAAAATTATTAACTTCTAAATATATTGAAAATTTAAGTTAGTAAATTTGTTATAATTGTAAAGGAACAATTTGAAAAAAAAAATGATACCTTATAAATCACGTAAATTCGTCTACAATAAAAAATAGTATTAAAATATAATTAATGCTTTTAAAATTAACCATAAATATCCAATATATTTATGGATGTTCTAAACTTAGTTACTTTTGGATTGAAAATAAATTAAAATTCATCAAAAATAAACACCAAAAAGCTTTAAAATTTGTCACATAAAATCTCCTAACGTGCAAAGTCTGCCACTCAAGCTCAACACATTCGGGAATTATATATGGCAGGACATGACAATGAGATTCGATGTGTATTCAACTATCAATCGGTTTTGAGTTTTTTTTTTTTTTTTTGTTACACTCAGGATGTCAAAAAAACAAAAATAAGAAAATGATATCAATTTCATTTATGTGAATGATGTGTTATGTACAATAATTTGTGTACATATACAGTTGGATTCATTTAAATATAATACTTATATGGACCCTATCTATTTAAATATATGCACAACACGGAGTGGAAATATTAGATGTTTTTGGAATTCCACATCGAAGCTTGATTGCGCTATCTAGCCTTTGGCAAAAACTATAAAGTAAAGGAAATACATAGAGTTATGTACTTACCTGGACGGCGCCTTTGGGCGATCAAGAAGACTCATGGTCCAGGGAGGCGACCTTCATTGCACTTGGAAGGGGCGCCCGTCGGCTCCTGCGGGGTCGAGCCTACGTCATAATTCGTGGTAGTGGGGGCCTGCGTACGCGCGGCCCCTACCCAATTCCATGTCAAATCTTCAGTCCACTAGGCCCAATTATTATTGCATAATTGCATGGGAAAATTACATACATGACATCCCTGGTATGTATATTTACATATTTACGAACGGGGCAAATATTAATTAGAACAGTGTAAGGATGTGAATTTTATATCAAATCTACGAGATTAGAAATAAGACGCCAAATCTTTCTCTCTCTCTCTCTCTCTCCATATATTGATACATGTCATTAATTCTCCTAAATCAACGCATTAGAAACGGCAGGAAAAAAAAAAGAAACAAAAAAAGAAAGGAACAAACATGTTGCAGTCCCAAAAAAACCAAACAGATAAGCTGGAAAAAAAAAAATTGATCTGTGTTATTTGTGAAAAAGAGGTCGTGAAATAGCCGATGAGACAACTTTTGAATGTATATTACTGTTTATTTATTTATTTCTTTCTTTTTTTGAGATGAAGTACGAAATTATATTGATTGTGTTTTTATTTTTGCTTGATTTGAGATTTCATTACCTGCATCGATTCAGAATCTGTAATATCTCAATCGATTCGGAATTTGTAGTGGTCAATTGAGGTTTCTTTTGCTTTATTTTGTTTGTATTTCTAGTGGAAATATGTGAAAATTTTGCTTTGAATTTGAACATTATTGTTTTGATAATTTTTTTTAAAACACATATCTTTGTTGAGCATGTTGGAGGTGGAGGTGGAGGCGGCATTGCGATGGTGCCTTTGCATCTTTTTTGAGTTGCTTATTTCTAAATCAATGAACATATTGGTATAGTCCTGTTAATGACCATTTGTTTACATAAACATAATATATACATTAAGTAAACACAAATGATACTGTTGTATCCCTTAATATTTGTTTAAATATGTTTCATTTATATTTCAGGTATATCCAGATGTTTCACAATGTTTATGTGTCTATCATCTATCGAACAACTTGAGGACCAATTTCAAAAGAGTAACGAGTGTTGTGAAAGATGCATTTAATGTGTCCGATAATTACGCATTCAGTATAGCTTTTTCAGTTTTTTTTTTCTTTTTTTTTTTTAAGCTTGTAGCTTGTATAGAACTTCTAAGATTGGCTAGAGGGGAAGAGAATCATTTTATTCCTTAGTAGCTGTAGCAACAGAAATTTCCAAATATGAAACTTAATATATTGTGTCGGATATTTTACATATTTGAAACGAAACGAAGATTTTCGATTGGTAAAAAAAAAAAGATAGAAGCTGATCAAATATTGCTCCTAAAGTACACGTTTTTTTTAGATATACTGTATATATACATCAGATAAACATGATCTGAATAATATTAACAGTATAGTTATACATAAGATAAACAACATATAAACAACATTGAAATGGTATAAAACATAATACACATGGAATGTTTAATACGGCATAAACAGTATGTATATACATAATATATACATAGTGTTTATCTTATGTAT
>CACSLK010028053.1:1770157-1788145 GCA_902706635.1 Striga hermonthica | reverse complement strand
TTTTTTTTTTTTCTATCTAGAATCGTTTTTAAATTCATTGAAACTATTTAGGACATGTATTTCGAGTAGAGTTGTTGAACGAAATGAGTAGCTCATGGCTCGGCTCCGCAAGTTAAGGCTCGAAAATATGAATTTTTATGTAACTCTTTTCTAGTTCGGCTTGTTAGTATTGATAAATGAGTCGAGCTCCATTATTGGCTCGTTTGGCTCGATTCGTTAAAGGCTCCAGCTCAAGATCAGTTCTACTCCACTAATTTTGGCCCGTAATCTGACTACTGCTTTAGCTAATTATGCAATTATGAATTAATCAAATGCCTTTTATATTAATGAAAATCATCTGATTTGCATTGACAGAAGAAAAGATGGTGTAATTCTGCTGAAAAAAACAAAAAACATTGAGCATGTCATGGCAAATCTGTATACTTTACAAAAATATTTAAAATTAGGTAAATAATAAGAAAATTGTACACAGTTTACAAATCCTGAAAATAAAATTGGGTCAGCTCGGCTGAAATTATAACTTCGATTTGGGCAGGGGCCGCGCGAACGCAGGCCCCCATTGCAACAAATTATGACGTAGGCTCGACCACTTGGGCCGACCATAGGTCGGCACCCCTCCAAAGTGCAATGGAGGTCGCCAACCTAGGCCATGGGCCTTCTTGATCACCCATTGACCCCGTCCAGGTAAGTGAGGAGAATGTAGTACTTCCTTTTCTTTATATCTCATGCTAAAGCCTCGTACGCGCCATATGAATTTGATGTGGGATTTTAAGCCTCCAATATTCCACCCCTTGTTTACTTCTTCCATTTAATTTGATGGTTTTTGAGATTGGTCTTAATTATCTACCTGGACCTCCTCGACCTCCACTTGTCTGTTATAAACCAATTATCTAAACTGATCGTATTACATTTTACGCGATGATGGGATTTTCGATGAAAAACGAGTTTAGTTGTGCCATCTCAATTCTGTTTGGTAGGGCTGGCCTTGTCCACTTGTCAAAGATGGCATTAATTAGCCAATGGACGCCAATTTTGAGGGGCCCCAAATTAGTACATATAACTAACTAAACACTGAGCATGCCCTTGTGTTTGATCTTGAATAATTATAAAACTGATGTTAGTTGTCCCTATAAGAACCTTGTCGAAAGCTTCGTTGAGTTTAACAAATATGAAATCGATTGGAAATACCATTCATTTCCATTTCATCAATAATATTGGCATCTCCTATTTCCTTTGCTTGAATCTCGCTAGTTTTCAGTTAGAGTTGTGTCTACAGAGAAGTGTATCAAGGAGACAAGGACTACGTTGATGTATCATTAATCATTTCTGTAGTTATCTAGCTATTTTTTATACTTTGAGGTCCAAGTTCGCCTATAAGCTGAATGAATTCCTTTTCCTCCAAAAAAAAACAAAAAATATAGAGAAACATGAAACGTATAATTACTTGCGAGTGCGCTAAGTGTAGTACGAACGTGAGTAAACAATGTAAAAAGCGGAAGCAATAAACCGAAGATTTTAAAACTCTTCAGGGAAGCGTCCCACTTCCCCTCAGAGCTCTTTCATTGATAGATCAACCATACACATAGCTTGGACTTACAACGACTCGAACTCCCTTCAAGCCTAGCCAACACTACTCAGATCCTATCAACTAATTCTCCGGCCACGTCCCGTGGACTTTTAAAACCTACACTTATTCCCTAAGTGTATAAGCTGTAAAAATGGTTTTTGGATGAAACACAAAGAACAAAATAAAACAGCTTCAGTCCTTGAGCTAGTTCGAACTCTCAGACTGAACTGTGTACAACTCAACAAAAACAGAATACACGAAGCTCTATTATTGCTCTATATATCTTTGAAACTCATCAGCCGCAATGAGAGCTTGCATATGGGTATTTAAAAGAATCTCCTTAGGGTTGGAGTCTTCTACAAGGCATAGGACTCCAACCTTGATTTCCTTCCTTGTTTATAGCAAAAGAATATGGTAAGTGAATCTTCTTCTCTCTCTCCTTGATCTCTTTATCATACACGCCTCTTCCTTCATTATCTCATCCGATTTCCTACAAATCAAAGCACCATAATAAGATCCAGAATATCTTATTTATGGAATAAAATAATCGTAATTAAGGTAACAAATAAACAAAGATCTTCCCTGTTTCTGTAGTTCCAGGTGCTTGTTAGAACCTTCGAACTAATGCCAAAATAAATATCTTTCAAAACAAAAACGCTCTCAAGTTTGTCGTCGAACATTAGTGTCCTACTGCTTCATCCTAACTAGTAGCAAAATATTCATACCATGGTAGGCTTGGATGGCCCATCTCATCTACCAGAGGCTGAGCTTCTGAATGGTTAGTTTTAAGCCTCTTGCTAATAATATATCAAATCATCCATCATCAACGATTTATCTCACTTACTGTAAGACACAAATATGCATACCGAGCGGCAAATGTGGGCTTCTTGATGGTGTATGCCGTAGATGCCTTGACGGGACACAATGGGGCAGAATGGGTGACACAACAAGTTTACGGGCTCCACGCCCAACCAATATACTAAAATTACTCAATCGTACAATGAATTGTCTTTCGGCTCACACACACGATCCTAGCAAACACACACTCAAGCTATCACGCTATCTTTCAAGCTATCTCGTGAACGCAGGCACAATCTCTTTTCACTCTAGAGTCAAGTATAACACATGCCATATTCACGCTATCAAGGGACGTCGCACACAGACTTACACTCTTATCTAACGTTCACCAAATCTAGTGTCTGGACATTGGCCTTACTAGATTACAAATACTAGGATTGCCATCACAAAGCCCTACGGAAAGCCATCATCCGACCGAGCCCTCACTTTTACCCGACCTCATAAATTGGATCATTTCCAATGGGTTACCACTCTGCACAATTGGAGCTCGCTAATGCACCGTGGTGCCTCGGCGAAGGAGATGTTGCGTAGGAGCGGAGAAGATGGTTTCATTTCCCAAGAGCCCTTTTCTTTTAGTCATGGGCGAACGACGGGAATTGAACCCGCGCATGGTGGAACTTTGAGTCAATTTTCTTTATTGATGAACTCCTAGAATTCGAGGAGAAATTCGTATAAAAAAGCTAACTAGATCCTTTCAAGTGCGAAACTCTTCATTCCAGGCTTACTCTGATCTGTGCTTTCAGGAGTCTAAACTAAACCAACTAGGATGTTCATCAAGGACCCACATGTGGGCCCCAACCAATCCTCATGTTTTTGGGCAGAGGCTGCGCGTACGCAGGTCCCCACTACCACAAATTATGACGTAGGCTCGACCCCCATAAGAGCCGACCTTAGGCAGGGCACCCCTTCTAAGTGCAATGAGGTCGCCTCCCTAGGCCATGAGCCTTCTTGATCACCCAAAGGCCCCGTCCAGGTAAGTACGTAACTCAACGTATTTCCTTGGCTTTATAGGTCATGCCAAAGGCTTGATAACACTATTCGGCATCAATATGGGACCAAAAGCCTCCAATATTTGCATTACTTTCCACCCTGTTTTTGATATATAGTCCACTCCATAGTCCAGGTTAGTTATTGTCATACTAGTATCTTCACCCGTGCGATGCACGGAACATATTTATTAAAATATTTTAATAAATACATTAATATATATATATCATAAAAAGTAAATGACAAGTAAATAACATTATTATTGAATAGATAGTAAAAGTACAATATTATATGGTATTACAAATTTAGAAAAATTTCTCGATAGACAAAATTTTTAGTAGTTTTCTTTTCCCCATTATCGTCCCACCACATATTAATATCTTCAATCCCTGTGGATTAGTGACTCGAGACACATCAACGTATAATTGACCATGACTAATAAACACAGGTATTTTCATGTAAAGTCCGACATGGGATAACGACTGCTCTTGACTCTTGTTGATTGTCATTGCGTAAGAAAACATAAGAGTAAATTGTCTACGCTGGAACTTGAAGGGTATCCTGAGATCAGATGGAGATAGGAAAAGTCTTGGTACCAGTACCTTATGTCCAGCATTTGATCCTGTTAGAATCTTACATTCAAACACGTGAGTGAAAAGCTTCGGTATCACCAAGCGTGTTCCACTACACAGTCCAATCGAATGGTCAATATTTCTCAACAACATGACAGAAGTCTCAACCTTTAAGTGCAATTAATGATTTGGAACACCAAAACATTTTATACTATTTAAGAACTCCAGAGTGTGCAGGTCATGCAAGAAATCAATACCACCATCGGATTTGAATATGAGAGAACAATACACAGATTTTGAATATGAGATTTATAGCGTGAATTACTCCTATTTTGTACTCGAGTATCTTAGTAAGTTTGAGTGTATTTTGTTAAGTATTCACCAATAATATGCTTAAATTTTATTGACATTAATATGATTCAAGTATTTTGTTAAGCATTCAGCGGCAAAATTTCAAAAATGATACACTAAGTTGGCGTTGTCAACAAAACAGTCATTTTCTTGTCCCTCACGGAAAGAAAATATTTAGTTGACAATTTGGTCGGAAAAGATACATTAAGCACTCAACTTGGATAAAAACACTGACGTGGTCAGATTAGATATGACGTGACATTATAAATTTCCTTAATTTCCTACGTGTGATATACGTGGCGTTATGTGTCATCCTTCTCTCCAAGTACACAAATACGCTAACATAAATAAAAATAAAAATACTCGAAAAATAAATCAATACACATCAGAAAAAATAAGATAATACTAATATAAATAGAAAATAAATCCAAAAATAAAATAAAATAAAAAAAATAGAAAAAAATATATTTCGTTCTAATTTCTCAACTATATATTAACAAAATATTTAACAAATTTATATTTTGTTAATATTTATTAAAAAATAAAAAAGATATTTCGTTAATATTTCGTTTAATATAAATATATTTCACTAATATATATTAAAAAATACTAAAAAAATGAAGTTCATTAATAATAATAATTTTATATAATTTATTATACTATATAATATAATACTTTACATAATATTTTATTTATTTAATATATATAAGTATATTAAATATAAATATAAATCACAAATTTAAATGTATATTTAAATAAATTGAAATATATTTTTTAGATATATATTTTTAAAATAATTAAAATATATTTTTTAATATAAATTTATATTTTTTGATTCATATTTATATTTAATACTTATATATATTAAGTAAATAAAATTTTATGTAAAACTACTATATTAAATAATATAATTAATAATAAATTATATATAATTATTATTATTAACAAAATATTTTTTAATATATATTCGCGAATATATTTATATTTAACAAAATATTAACAAAATATTTTTTAATAACGAAATATTAACAAAGTATTTTATATTTTTTTAATAATTTTTTATATGTATTAAAGAAATATAATTTTAAAAATATTTTATTAATATATCGTTAAGGAAATAGAACATAATTTTTTTATTTTTGGATTTTTTTAATTTTTCTATTTTTTTATTTTTATTTTTATTATAATTATTGTTATTTTTTTTGCTAATGTGTCTTTATATTTATTTATTTTTGGATTTTTTTTAATTTTATTTTTATTTATCTATGTGTAGTTGTGTATTTTGAGATAATGATGTCACATCACGCCACGTATATAACACGTATGAACTAAATAAAGTTATAATGCCACGTCACTATCTAATCCGGCCACGCTAGCTTTTTTATCCAAGTGGGGTGATTAATGTATCTTTTCCGACCAAATCGCCAACTACATGTTTCTTTTCCGCGAGAAACAACAAAATATCTATTTTGTTGATAACGCTCAACTTGGTGTATCATTTTTGAAATTTTACCAGCATTCACCATTATCATGTATTCATCTAATAACTTAATTTAAATAGATTATTCATAATAAATATTCTTTTTAATTTGTTTTTTGGATCTATGCGTAATGTTAGAATAAACTAATACGTATGGTTATGTTAGCATAAACTAATACTGCTGCCTTAAAAAACATAGTAATGACATATGTAGAGTTCATGATATTAAATATATTTAAGGTATCAAGTGATTGAAATATGGTGACCGTAGTTGATGTTATACATTTTTAAATATATAGTAAAAGAATATTAATATATTTCCAAACAGAATTAATTGAGTAAGTTAACTTTTACTTATTATTTTCCATTCCTAAAATTTACCAAAAATAATTGAATACGAATTTAGTTATGTTAATGTTTTTCCCTTAATTATTTGCCATTCTTAACAAAAATAATTAACCTTACAATTACAATTACCCAACCAAATGTAGAAATATTGCCAATTATAGTCATTGCATATCATCTATATTTAGCAATAAATTCCATCAACTCCCTCTTTATATATATATAGATTAGTGATTAGTGATTAAGCTAAATAATGCTGATTAGTTGAACGTAGGATCTGGTTCTTGATATTTCATTAAAGATATCACTGAATTGAGATCATTTCTTCTGAATGGTTTGTCTAGAAAAATTATTATTCGCGAGCTCACATACATATGGTTACGGATCATTATATGAAGGAACTGAGCTGTAATGATTTTGAAGTGATTCGAATTCATCGATCAATTGGAAAACTGCAGCATCTCGATCTTCCAAGTGCCGTATTTCGTGTATAATCCCTTGGCCTTAATAAGTACCTCAACCTTGAAGATTTTTTATCCGCATATTTTCAAGAGTAAAGATTGTGTTGAGAATATGCAAAATGCAACGACAGTAACATTAGATAGTCACCAGTTGAGTTGAATCAACACCACCAAATAATAAAAAAAGAGTACTCTCACTAATAAGTCCTAAATGTTGCCCTATTCGAATACATAATCATACCAAAGTCCAGAACTAAGAACCGGATTGTCTGCAAAAGTAGTGGAATTGAAGAAAATAATATGCCATATCAACCATAAAACGCTAAAGACGATCCACTGAATATAACACCACCAAATATTACAAAGTCGAGCAAATGAGGTTGCTGACAACAGCAACACAAACTAAAGTACATTTCGACAACACAAGAGAATACTTAGGTTCTCTCTTGTTGCCTATATGCTGTTGTGGTTTGGCAATGCAGCTTTTAATAGTACAACAATGTCACAATTTGAAGTTGAAAAGGAAGTTTCAGTATCAAACTAAATGTCTAAATCTGAACTCGGAGATGGAAGACTAACAAGGAAATGGTGTATAAATTAACTTCACAAGAGTGCAGGTCAAATTGCTCGTGCAGGATTCATTTCCTCTACCATTTGGAGAGTCTCATCAATAAGGCCTGTAGCGCATAGGACGTCTGAACCTTGGAATCCTCCTGCTCATGAGAAATAATATTAGACATTATATATACGATTATATCAGGCGACAAATGAAGTTTTAATAACCGTAATCCGGTGAAGGAATCGTGCTATTCAGCAACTACAAGAGCAAGCTCACGGTTTCCAATTTTCATTCAGTCCCCGGGAATAATTCAAATTTGCTAGTGACAAAACAGATTGACCGTATGATCCTTAAAATTGCATGCTCAACAGACATAAACAGAACAGTACATATGAAAAAAAAAATATGACATCATACAAACAATAAAATCGAAAAGCATCTCCCAAAGGATGCACACAAGTAAAAGTGTGTGATTAATTGTCAAGCAGCACATGCAGGACCTCAAGTTATGGAAACCAAAAACAATTTTATATTATTGAAAAAATTTTATTGAGCCACGTATTATTTCTAAGCTAAAAGTAAAATTAGTATTTCTCACCCATAGCCAAAAGGAGGGTAGACAGGAGCATACATAAAAGGCCTTCTTGACCCAAAATAGGGATTGGGACGCCTTCCCCGGAATTGTTTCATGCCAGGAACATTAGTTCTCTTAGCTGACACCTGGCAATTTAAGAAGAAAAAAGATAATATCATAATCAGGTCTATGTGAATTCTTTCCTTTCATGTTCAAACCAAGTCGATTGAAAGAACCTTCAGCTGACGGCCATGTAGTTCTGACTCGTTAAGCAGAAGAGCATTCTGAACAGCCTCAATTTCAACAAACTCCACGTAAGCAAAACCTTTGGGTTGACCAAACTTGTCGGTCAAGATGGTGACCCTGTTCACAGTTCCACAAGACTGAAAATGTTGCTGCACCTCTTCAGGTGTGCATGCATAGTCCACCTGTAATAGGAGAGGGATCAGCTCAAAGATTAATCGGTAGGGACGCGATTGGGTACAAGTTAAAATCGGTTTTAAAGTTTTTATACTACTTAACTCAAAATCCAACACACATTTAAACCAAAAAAAAAAGTTCTCACTATTTTCAATATATTTAAATAATACAAAAATCAATCATATTCACACATCACATCAACTTCAATTCACTATTCATTCATTGTTTTTAACTATCTATCATCTTCAATAACTTCTCTCCTACTTTATATCACATCAACTTTAATCATTACATTTAATATTATTTAAATACAAAGTCACAATCCAACTCAATCCTCCACCCAATCAAATTTATTCAAAATTAACACCTTTCGACCAATAAATTCAATCAAAACCGATTTTATTTATATCCAATCGCCCCGTAGGCAATCACAGGAATACACGTGCACGCTCACGCACACAGACGAAATTAAAAAAATAAACCAAATGACAATATGCTTCTTTACTCGAATACACATGTGGAACAATTAATGCAGACCTTTCCCTGGAAGAAACAGGTATCTGAAAGGATTTATAGAAGTGATGACGAGAGCAGGCATAAGCAAAAACTGAAGGCAGTATGAGTAAAACAACCTTCAGTACATTTGTCACTTTTTTATATAAAAGGCGGACAAACTTAACCAAATAAAAAATATGTTTACATGTTAGTGTATTTGACAACCAAATAGGACTAAGAAACTTACATTGCCAACATAAATGGATCGAGAATCCACCTCTTCCTTTTCAGCTTGGGTAGCAGAGGCTCCACTTGAATCTTTTACCATGCCCAAAACAAAAAAAATGTTGTTAATTACAAGTTTAATAGCATTTTTTTAGCGAATTAGGTGACGTGTGCACAAAATGATCCAATTGAGAACTGGACTTTTTCTTTCCCCCAACATAGAGTTCCTTCAATCGATGAACATACTTTGAAGAAATACCACATTGATTTCAGCTCTATAATAGTAAAACATGTATGTCCTTTTGATTTATATAGAATAATTTGTCATTATTGGGGAAATAGTATGTAGAATGAACAGTCATAAGTCCACATTCAAGTAAATTATATAAAAGCGAATCACTGGAGTTGGTGTGTTTTCGCCATGATTTACAGAAACAATATTCATAGAACAGAGGTATCAATGTTTAAATGAAAATTAGAGCTGCACAACAGTAACTTTAGAGTTCACGGTCAAAACCAACACAATGACATCCCTATATGCAACAACCCAAAAGATAATAGTTTTTGGGAGACCAAGCCACTTTCTTCTCTTCCAAAAATTTCATGTTGAAATTTTCAGGAGACACAGTCAGTCACTTCCCTAAGAACCAAGCTTCTAAAGCCAGTAGCACATCAACATTCTAAACCTAAGCCATCCCATAAGAAATATACCATAAACCTCAAAAATGAATACCAACCAAAGGAGACGAACCAAAGAAAGAAAAACAACTAAAACAGATTAGGCCAGAAGTATCACATCAGTCTTCAAATATTAATTTTTCCTACTAGATCGTAAAGTCATTCCACTTTTAGTTCTCAATTAAATTCCATAACCAATTAACCATATAAAACAATATCATCCTGATGCTGCGATAATAATTAAAAGTGTATAAGAAGAACCAGCTTTCTTGGCAAAACTTTCAGATCAAACCAAAAATGGGGTATCCTCACATATTCTAATGCGCATAAATAACTAAAACGAAGAGGAGACAATCAACTGCATTTTCATAAAAGTTTCTCAAAATTATAGAGAAACAATGATCGTAATACTTCAGATCTAATACTAATGCAGATTTTACATACTTCTTCTGGACTGCGACAGCGAACCATTGTGACTCGCCATGACTTATTTGCCTCACAAATGTACAGTTCGATTTTACAGAGAAACCACCCAAAAACAGAAATATATATGAAATAAATTCGTCCAAAATTTTAATATTAGAGCAATCCACTCGATTAATCAGATTATTTGTGGATTATGGAGAAAAGTGCAAGAAATTTCAATAGGCAAGAAAAATTGGTGAAAAGAAAGAAATAAAGCAACGGTGTAAAGCAATATACTGGTTAGATATACAATATCATAATGAGGGTATGGTTGGTTAGACATTCGCAAAGAACGGGAAAAAAGGAGCTACAACTGTCAAAGATAAAGGTAAAAAATACAATCGTAATGATTTCAATAATCATAATTATATTATCACATTTCATATATATTATCGAAATCATATATCTAGCTTAAATTTCATGAAATTTGGATGTCAAAGTAAATTACAAAAGGTGTGATCAATGTTCGTCAATTGTAACTGACACCGCGAAAGCACACCGAAAACATTTAAAAGAAATTACACAAGTGACATCCTTGCCGTCTTGAAACTTGCACATAAATAGGTGTCATCATATTTGTGATTGACATCGCACTGCTTTTTTTTAAAAGATAAAATCATGGCACAGAAAAAGGGGGGGAAAAGTCACACTTGTACAGTGACTACTCATCAAACAACATCTCCGCTAAAGCAAGCATTTACAGCTAGCATCCGTAACAGCCAGCATTTACTATAAGCACCTACACATTAACTCACAGGCATAAGACAGGCAAAACAAAGGGAGGCTTCAGAAACAAATGTCCCTTTGATTTACACATTACAAGAAAACTCGTCAACAAATTGAGGTCCAGAACGAAAGAGGATAGAGCATAGGAGGAGCATAAAAAGTATGAGAAAGTTTCCAGCGGCATATGCGTCTCGTAAGCCCAGGTGGAGACACAGCTAAAATTTCCTTTTTCCATTTCTTTCTATTGATGCGTAAACTAGATTTCGTCAAAAGGTCCCCATAGAAGGTTTTGGTTCCAAATCAGCATTCATGGCTTAGTGCTTGATATCATATTATGTGAAGGGAAACAAAATCACAAAGATCATATTTCCGGTTCTAATTTCTAACAAAGGACCATGCTTTGAATCAGCGGTCGCGGGTCGTGAGAAGAGTAGAAACATTAGAATTAAGAACGCAAATTAAAAGGGGGAGGGGTAGACCGAATAAAACTTGGAAGGAGACGATAAAAAATGATTTAAAATATTTAAATTTGAAGGAGGATATGTGCTTTGATCGAGCACGATGGCGACATGTGATCCATATAGCGACCCACTTAGTGGGATTTTAATGGCTTGTTGATTGATTGATTAATCGATTGCAGCCTGTGATGCCACCATAATAACCATCTCTTCACAAATTGAAAAAATGGTAAATTGTAATTGATATGCTCTAGTGGCACCACATCCACCAGTGAGACGCTATTTTGAACTGAACCATTGGACAATCCAACAAAGTAATCGCAGATGTTTCAGTTATCGTTTTGACTCTTATTTTGTATGTAAGAGTGATAAATGCAAGTATACATGAGCAAGTGCTACTAAGTTTTGATGCCCCTCAATATGAACTTTAGTGGATAGCAAAGCATTGTAGAGTTATAGGGGGGGATCCTGGAAATCGTGAAGAAGTTTAGTTTGCGATCTAACCAAAACTTAGATCAACTTCAGGGTTCTTCAAATTTGGCAAATGGGCCAAAGATATCTGCCATCAGCTATTGGTAGAAATATATGACAACACTTAATGTAGGTTGGGACCTCACTTATTATATGTATTTCAAAATCACTTCATCTCCACCCAAGCATATCAGAGATCAAACTTTTGATTCCTCATTTTTAACTCCATAAAATAAAATAACTTGCATTTGAACTTCAACCATTTGAAGTAATCTTCTCGATGTTGACATTTACAAGCCAAGACTCTGGTACTTTTGGGTTCAGTTGAAGGATTTGCAATACTGACCAGAATCCAGATTTAACTCAGAAGTCATACCCTGAAAATGCAACGATACACACATTCTCTAGAGAAACCCAAATACAGAGAAGTTGGCTATCGACTTTCAAACAAATGAAACATCCTATTCAAAGTTCCATTACATAAGCTCAATGGCTTCAAACATTTAGACCAGTATTTTTGGATAATTCACTTAAATAATGCATCCATCCACGTTGGGCATTTTTGTGTTCCTAGATCTTCTATCTTTCCCCCACGTAATTAATATGCAGACCAGCCTCACTAAAGCTTAGTGCAGTTGTATACAACTGTTGCAAGCATCTTGCTTGGCAAAGTACTTACACTGAGATAGCACCATAAGCTTATAGGTTTTAAAACCAATGAAACACAGAACTCAACAGATTTAAACCATACCATGAAAGATTGCATGATCAGAGAACTAAATATTTTATTCTACCAAATGACTTTTGTCAAACATAGGATTGCTGCATTTAAATACATTTAACCAGTTTGAATACTCAGCAGCAAGCAAAATACACCTTCCCCTATTCAAATTCTCGCTAATGCTACAAAAAAGTAAGCCATTTAACGTAAAGAAGCAAGCTGTCAACTTTGTATCCAAAATTCAAACTTGGAAAACCAAGTCGTCTGAAAATCAAGAAAGGACTACAAGATGATCGCAATGCATGTTCCCAGAGTATGCAAAGAAAAACCTTGAGTTGCGGCCATCTCTTTCTCAACCTTGGCCTGCATTTCGCGCAGCGCGCCAGCTTCTTCTTCTATCTCCTGCAATCTCTTCTTCATACTCTCCAAGTCCTATAAGATCAAAAACAAAGACAAAAGATCAGCCAAGTATCTCCATAAGCGTTCTCCTTCAATTGAACTCTGTGTTTGTGCGTGTGCCCCCAATTTTTTCACATACCCAATACACCCGCAGGTGTTGGATACAAACAACATACCTTGCCTTTGGAGTCATCCTCTGCATACCCTTCCGCATCAGCAGAAGGCTCGAAGTCTGACTCCATGTAAGCCTCCTCAGGCAGCTCGCCTCCGTAGACATCATCGTCTTGCTCGTGCTGCCCATCGTGGTCCATCTCTATTGGCAGCTGGTGCGTGTAGGTACGAGCAATTATGCTCGTATTTGTGGCTTGTGGTTTCCAACAGACAAGTAGCACAGCTCGATTCGTCAATTAGGTCGAAAATTTTGTTCCTTTTGTGGAGTTTCTAGGGTTTTATGCGTTGAATTTCACAGAGGTGGGTGGGAATTGGGAATTGGGATAATTAATTATTAAAGAAACAAAAATCCACACCGTACAATTTAATCTAATATCATCTTTATTCTCAACTCAACCCAACCCAACCCAACCCAATCCAACCCAACCCACACAACCCAATAGTTAAATTTATTTTTTTTCCTCCACATACACAACTCAATCTTCCAACTTAATTTATCTTTATCACCAACCCAACCCAACCAACTCAATCTAAATATTTATTTTATTTTATTATATTTAAAAATTGTAATTGTGTTCTAAAATATATCAAGTGTGATATCTATCTGTAGATAATGAAAAAAGATAATTTTTTGTATTTTTTTAAAAACCAAAAAATACACTTGTCCAATAAAAATGGAACAAGTGTCCCATTTCTTCCCCAATATACCGGTCGCAACACGAGGTCACAATGTGACTTGGGTCGCTCAAGTTTGTGACCTTTTCTTTTCTTTTTCATTTTGTTTTATTCCTGTGATCCACTCAATGGGCCATGGATAAAAGTAGTCTAAGAGCATCTCCAATGCTCAAATATTGTTGTGGTAAATTACATGTCACATAAAAAAATTTAGGCGAAATTTTATCTATATTTAATGAAATTAAAATATTTGTAACAATACCATAGTCAAATTTTGTATTGCATCCTTAGAGAAACGTGTGGAAATAATTGTCAATATGCTAAGATACGGTTACCAAAAAAAAGGGGATCAACTATCCTTAAATTACGGAAGTATTTATTACTTGCCGTTTTTACTAAAAAAAAAATCAAAATATATGGTAAGTGTATATATCCTAATATCTAGGATATTGTTCAATTTTTGTGTTATTTATATCTCGTTTTTTTCTGTATACTTATAGACTTATAATATATTTTCTAGTTTAATACATACAAAATACACGAACATAATTATACGCGGAAGATATACATAATATATACTCATTATATACAATATATAATGAAGTTACAAACTAGAAGTTACAAACTCGGGATATTGAAGTATATTATTCATGCACATACACATAATATATTCATGTCATATATTAAATATGGAAACCTCGCATATACACAGTCTTGAAAACAACTGTAAGTATATCATTCATGCACATATACATAACATAATCGAGTTATATACGTAGCATATACTTAACGTAATAAAAATTTCGATATATCTGCTTCTTGCGTCTGTCCTCCAGTATCTCCCTGTTGGGCCCTCGGGTCACGCCCGCAGCCCCTTTGCCCGATTTGAAATCCTTGCTCGAACCGGCGACGACTCTATTCGCCCTCGTCTTCACGGTGAAGGCGTTTGCCTGAACGTGGCCGCTGGTGCCGGAGCCCCGATAGGTCTACCACCCTATTTCGTTGTACATCGTTGGGCCACAAAAATCGGTCAAATTTCAATGTTTATGCAGATCACAAGTGAAAAAAAACAAGAGAGAATGAGGGGGAGAGGATAAAGGGTCGTTCATAAAGATAGAGAGAGAGAGAGATATGAGGTGGTGAAATAACGAAAAAGAAGAGAGAGGGAGGGGAAGAGAGAAACAAAGAAAAGAGATAAATAAGCGTGATTTGGGGGAAAGAAACTGATAGGTTTCCTTTAATGCTTGTATTATTTTCTGGTATATCTACAAATAAAACATGATTTTAGGTAGAATTGCTAATATTTATAATAGATGTTTAATTGTTTAATAAAAACTGAAATTTATGGTGTATGGAGTAATTTTCTCAAAAATTTAGTAACATCACAACTTTATGTCCTCAAATTTACATTGTGATCATAAATGTTGTAATGATGTGAACATAATTAATGTTACATGTAGAAAAGAATGTAGTTCATCCACATTCTCCCCCACACTCTAACTAGTCAACGAAGAGAAGAGAGATAAATATTTTTTACCATTTTTAAGTTATTTAATTATTTAACTAAAATTTTCTTACTTCTTATTAAAATTTTAATATTTGGTAAGTAGATAATATTATAGTTAGACTACATTGTGCATTACAGATGATTTTTTAATTTCATAGTTGTGAACTTAACATTTTTCCTACATGATTCACAATCTATTTAATTTATTGACATTTTTTATAATTTATTCTATAGCAACATAGAGCATTGAAGATGCTCTAAGTGTGTGTTGAGAATCCTATGTGAATTTTTTTTATGTTATATTACTTGACGTAAATAAATTTCAATTTATTTCCAATCCGAAAATAACTAGACTTGCAATATCCATATACTAGTATTCAACCTTGTACATTTGCACAGATACATTATAAATTATTTATACGTATATGATATTTAAATTATAAGTTAGATAATAGTATTATATTTTAAAACGGAAATTATTATAATATTATAAGTTATATTTATGCATATAATATTAAATCTATAAGTTCGTTCATAGTATTATGTTTTAAAATTTGATCATTTGTTAAAATAAATAGTATATAACGATTTGATTGCATACGAATCAATATATTAATTGCATAAAATTTACTAAGTAATGTAATTTTTGTAATTTTGAGGGATCATGTCCAATTAATTAGATGGAAAATGTTAAATTTATTACAACAATTGCTTATGAAATTTTAAGAAATTTTACTATAACAGTAAAAAATTAATCTATTTGAAAAAAAATCTAAATACTTAAACAATTTGTTTATGTAACTTTTGCATATCACTTAGTATAAAATATAATTATTAATTTTGTTAATAACTATTATATGACTCAATAAAAAAATATAATTATTACTCAATTAACACAAAATATATTTTTTTGTTTTCAAAAAATATAATTATTACTCAACTAATACAAAATATATATATTTATTTTTTTTTTTGTTTTAATCAACCCTAAAAAATGTAACTAAATAATTTATCATTAATGAGATAGGGTGGATTAATGTCACATAGGTAAATTTATTGGGTTTTATTTTTTAAGTTATATTTAATGATTTGCCACAAAGGTAAAATTTATTAAGTTTTATTTATTAAGTTATATTTAATGATTTGCCACATAGGTCAAATTTATAAAGTTTTATTTATTAGGTAAAACTAAATGAAATGCTAGCAATTGCATATACTAGTATTCGATCCTGTGCACATGCACATATGTTTAAATTGTTATAAGTTATATGCATACATAGTTAGATAATAGTATCACATTTAAAACTGTTGTCATTAAAAAAATAAACATTATAAACGTATTCAACTTCATCACTATAATGGTTACATAAAATGAAATGGATAAGGTAGTTTTTATAAATTTGAAAGATCATGATTGTAAGCCCTGAACCAGTTTTCTATATATTAGCTCGACTTTATTTCCAGAAATAGTAAGTTCATAATTATGCTGAGTTTTATTTATTATTATTTACATAATTAATTTAAGTCCTAAGTCCAAGCCATTGAGAAATCATTCGAATTTTATTTCAAAAACAAAATAAGATGTAAGTTTAAGTCTCGATTTATAATTTTGAACGAGTATTAGAAAAGTCGAGAATTGTTTAATTTCTGAGTTGAGCCATTTTATTTAGTCGGCCCAAATAGTATTTAATTTATCGAGCCAAATTATTAGTTCGAGACTTGTTGTGCTGTTGTGGTTCTCTCTCACGGTGTGTAACTCGGTTTTCAGTTATGTATACCACATGAGTTGTGTACTAATTTTAAATAGACATTTTTATGTAATTTTGTACAATTTTACTTTATATAATATTTTCAATAAATTAGAATATGTAATGGTATTACATATTGATTCTATATTTTTAATTTATAAATATTACTTAATAAGAGTTTTTAATTTATAAATATTAGTGAATATCTCTTACCCGTGCATTGCACGGGACTCAAAATAATATGTTATTAAATTGAGAAAATTTTCTATACATTTTTATCTTTATTTTAAATTTAATATTCATATTTCTTATGAATTTATCTTTCTTTTTTTATTTTTTTTTACCAAATATGTATATCTTTTTTAAACTTCATAATTGTTTATATTTATTTATCTCTTATTTTAATAGATCAAAATATTAACAAATAATTTCAACATAACAAAATGTGTGTAAATTGAGATCATAAAACAAAGAATAAATGTATATCGAATAAAATTTATTTAACGTATAATGAATACTCTTAACTACGACTTCATGACACCAAATATTTTCGCAAAATCCCTATCAAACACTCCATTTGCCAATATGGAACTATTTATTTTTCATCAATTATTGTTCTAATTTATTTATTTATTTTGTTATGATTAAATTGGTGCTATATATATTTTTGTGTATTATACTAAAGGAAGATGATACGGTCCGTTACTGAACCATTTCGTCGGGGTTTGTAACCGCTAAATCAACTATTTCTGATGATCTAACGATTACAAACTCCGATGGAATAGTTCTGTAACCGAACACTTAGAATTTCCAATAATATCCAAGGGACGAAGAGAAGGAACAACAATGGCGTTTCATCACTTTCCTCGTAACAAATGAGAGTAATTAATATCTGTTAAATTTAATGTCACTTTCCTCCTTATGAAACTGTAGCATTTAAGATTTAGCATAAAAAAATTAAAAATAAAACCTCCTCACCTCTCCATTCATTCCTTCCATCATCAAGCAAATCTACTACAGAACACACACACACACACACACACACGCACTACACACACTTTTATTAAAATAATAT
>CACSLK010028053.1:1734094-1759591 GCA_902706635.1 Striga hermonthica | reverse complement strand
AAAAAAAAAAAAAAAAAAGGAAAGAGGAAAATGTTGATGCTAGTTAACTGCTCCAACTGCCACACGCCCCTCCAGCTGCCGCCTGGCGCCTCCTCCATCCGCTGCGCCATCTGCCAGGCCATCACCCGAATAGCCGACCCACGGGCAGGCCCACCCGCACCACCCACACACTATCACACCCCCACCACCTACAACAACGGGTACATCAACAACAGCTACTACACTCCACCACCGCCGCCAGTCCCCTCACCGTACAACCACGTGCCGCCACCGTACCACCACGCACCGCCGGCTGCCCATGGCCGGAAGAAGGCGGTGATCGTGGGAATTTCTTACAAGAACTCGAAGCAGGAGCTCAAGGGGTGCATTAACGATGCCAAATGCATGAAGTTTATGCTCGTTAACCGGTTCAACTTCCCTGAATCCTCCATCCTCATGCTTACTGGTAAATCTCTTTTTTTTTTTTTTGTTTTCCCCTTCTTTGTTTCTATTTTTTTTTTTTTTAAATTCTTGATGTTTTTTTTTTTAATTTTATTTTCGTTGACTGTCTTGATCCGGATGGGTGCTAGGATTTTTAGGTGTGGTGTTTTAGTCTCTGGGTTGAGGTTTGACTTGATTAAGGTCAACTTGATAATTAATTGTTAGATGTATTTTTATTATTTTTTTTATGGAAAGTAGGGTACTAGGGTGATTTAAATTGTCAACTTGATGTGTTAGAGTAGCTGGAATTCCAAGAGTACAACAGCAAGGGTTGCTTTTTATATGCATTCATTCTAAGGCAAATTTACTTGTTTATTGGTACAGTACAGCCAAACTATATGTACCTGATCTTCAAAACTCAATGAGAAGTTGCTCACCAAGAAACAAATGGCATGCTTGGATAACTACAATCATAAATCCGACAGTCTAATTTTACCCGATTTTATTTCACAAGTAATTTAAAAAATTATTCGATTTCAGCTTCACCAATTCTAACTCATACTATTTTTACCAGTTTGAACCAAGAACCTGTAGTTTGAGCTACGATATACATCGCAAATATGGTTTATAGATTGATTTACTTAAAATATACATGACAAACATCCATTAATCGTCTCATTGTAGTTCTCATAGGTTTGACTCACCTGTGTTCATCTAACATGCCAGTTTGTACAAAGGTTCATCTGAGTGCATGCACTATTGTGCTATTACAGTGATTATACCCGTTTGGGCTTGAAATTGTTCCTTTTACTACTCATGACTTATAAAAAAAAAAAAAAAATCTTTAGAATACTATATTCCTATCGTAAATCAAATGATTATCCAAATATATATCTTCATTTCATATGAAAACCAAATCTATCTCCAAAATCCCTATGAAAATACTCGAGTCTAAAAATGTAAGAGAAAACTACGAGAACAAAATATGCATGTCAAGTAAAAAAGAGGGTCATTGTCATCTTCTTCTTCCCTGGATTCTAAAGGCTATTTTAAGTGTCAATTATTCTCCACAAAGATGTTAGGTGATAGGCAATTTAATTAAGTTACATTACAGGAAAATTTTTAATCAATAAAATGGTGATGATATCATTAAGCCAATAATGCATACTTGTCAATGACAAGTGAAAAGATGGATATAGTCTTTATAACAAGGCAAGATTCAAAAGAAAATGGAAATGAATCTCCTTTTTTTTGAAATTTATGATGAAGAAACTGATTGCATGGTGATGTCTCACTATTTGAAAGTGACCGGTTTTCTGATAATCATCAATCTAAAGTATGCTTCAAAATAACGTAACTTTTGAGAACATTAAACATGAAAAGGTATAAAGGTGTAGGCCAAAAGCAAGGAATCATGAGGTTAGCTTTGATTTACAGCTGCATTGCTTGCACTTAGAACTTAGAAGGGATCTCACAATAGTAAGCTAGATCATGCATAACAGTCGACCAAAAGAGGGGGAAAAAAAAAAAACACCCGATACAAGAAGAAGAAGAAAAAAATAAATAGACCTCCTCCAAAATGCATGAAATGTTTCTAACATATATTCCAAGCTTACCTTATTTTCCAGAAGAGGAGACTGATCCGTACAGAATCCCGACAAAACACAACATGCGGATGGCATTGTTTTGGCTCGTCCAAGGCTGTCAGACAGGAGATTCGCTCGTATTCCATTTTTCAGGTCACGGCTCACAACAGAGAAACTACAAAGGGGATGAGATTGATGGGTTTGACGAGACATTATGCCCGTTGGACTACGAGACACAGGGAATGATTGTTGACGATGAAATTAATGCGACAATTGTGAAGCCTCTACCGGCGGGGGTCAAGCTTCATGCAATCATAGACGCATGTCATAGTGGCACGGTCCTCGATTTACCGTATGTTTGTAGAATGGACAGGTTTGTATAAGAAAACAAAGATAGAATTAGGTTGTGTTTGGTAAACATATAAGTTACCTTTATTTGATTAGCTTATAAGCTTCATGTATTTAAAAAAGCTCGAGCTTATCCCATAAGCTTCCTTAGGTAGCTTTTCAAATAAGCCCATTGAAATTTTTATTTCAGCTAGCTTATCAGCAATAAGTCATAAGCTATCAACTATAAGCTCGAAATTCACTTAAAAGCTATAAGTTGTTTACTAACTATAAGCAAGCTTATCAGCTAGGTTTACCAAACATAGCTTAAAAACACAAGAAACTAATCTTATTTGTCTCATGCAAAAGTCACTCTCACAGAGTGTCTTACACCAACTTAAAATTAGTAACGAATTTAATCACTTTCACGCAGAAGTGGACGTTGTGCATGGGAGGACCATCGTCCTCCTACAGGGACATGGAAAGGCACGAGCGGTGGAGAAGTAATTTCCTTTAGCGGTTGTGATGATGATCAAACCTCGGCCGATACATCTGTAAGTTTCTCACTAACTCTTCAAACGATATTTTGAACGCAAATTGACATGGATGAACTCCAACAGGCTCTATCTAAGGTGACTGCTACTGGGGCTATGACCTTTGCCTTCATACAAGCAATAGAAAAGGGACAAGGAAATACGTACGGGCGTCTTTTAAATGCAATGAGATCAACAATACGAAAGACAGACAGTGAGTTGACAGGAGGAGCTAATGGTGCTGTGACAACACTTCTTACAATGCTTTTGACGGGAGGAAGTGCTGGTATTGGAATAAAACAGGTATGTAGTTTTTTCGACAACTGAAGAAATTAATCTCTGTTTTACAAAAAATAATTAAGACAGGATTTCGACTATAGTTTTTAAAAATTTTAGTACAGAACCAAATGAGATAAAAGTAATTTTCACAACTACTTTCACATATATTTTCTTAGCCAGCTATTATGGACTACGAACTTGTGATGGGTGTCAATGAACTCCCATCAATCAAACACACGAGATCTTAGAGATGTAATACGATGCTACAACAACAATTAAGATTGATAATATGGGGCTCTTGTGTTGCTTGCAGGAACCACAACTTAGTGCTAACGAACCATTCGATATCTACACAAAGCCATTTTCACTTTGAGTTTTAAGCTAGAGCAGGCAGTAATATAACCGTGGCAAGTGAATAACATGGTGGCTGAACAATTCATTTCTACTTCTCGGCTTGCAAATGCTGTGCAAAGTTCAACGCACTATATTTTATTTCTAGAAAAAGGTTGAGGAACATCTGATTATCATTTTCTGGTGGAGTCTTCATGTTGGGAATCGTGTGGACATAAATTCATGTATCCCTGAAAAGAGTTCTCATCTTCCTTTGCCCTATATCTTTAATCTGAGTTTATAAAGTGTTTAACTTAGTGATTAGATGCATCAACCTGAACCCATGATCAAGGACCTTTTGGTTTAATTAATTCATATGAATGAAATTAAACCTGATTGATCTCCAATGCAATAGGTTATAGGTGCCATCAACATTCTTGAAACAGGACTTGGTATGAAACACAAATTCCCTCGGCACAATATGATATATTCAGGATCTATTTCGAGGTCATTTTATAAACAAAAATTCATAATATTCTTCATTTAAGCATACCCAATGTTACTTTGTGAATGAGCTGATTTCACTCATGATAGGTTCACAAACTCTTAATCAACCATCTAATAAGACTTATACTTAAGTGTTAAAAACATAACAAAGTCATCTCTACTGATGTAAAACCCAGAAACAAGACGCCACAGTTTAATATTAGCACGAATAACTCAATATGAGAGCTTAAAAGAAAAACATATCTATTAATCATACTTGGACTAATTAATAACCTCAGCCGGATTCTGCAAGAAACCACGAATCATGCTCAACATCATTCCGCGGTAAAACACTGCCTCTCATGCTGTGTGTAGTCCTTCAAATCCGTGTCCGCATACTCCTATCACGACACCATTAGAAAACCAACATCAAAATCAAACACGCACCTGACCATCTTCGAAGTCAGAACATTACATTAGAAAAAGGGAAGATAAATATAAAGATACCTTCTCTCTGTCCTGACAGAGTTTGCTCCTCTTCTTGCTCTTTTCCACAAACAAACAGCTTTTAACCACACCCCATTTCCTCATGGATATAACGCACAGGCATTGCAAGGCCTCGCTGAAAAAACTCCACCTCTTGATCATTTTATCAAACGCCTTGTGTGTCCTCGTTTTTCCCTTTAATCCACCCTTTTTTCTACTCCCGAAATCTAAAAACACCACGAAAAGCAGAAATCTCTATCCTGATAAAAACTCGCCTTGTGGGTTCCCCGGAGTTGTTCTCTTTTCTGCGGTCGTTGAACTGACCGGCGAACTGCAGGTCGCCGGTGACCCGCTGGATTTGGACGGCGTCGCCGGATAGGAACCCGCACAGGTGGAGAGATAGCGTCGAAGGGGATGGAATTGGCGGGAAATGGGTTATCCAGTTGCCTTTTGCCGGCATCCATTGACGCGGAAATGAAGCTCGAGGAGTCGAGGCATGCGAAACGAGACCTCTTACCGTCGCGACGGATGAAATTAAACGAACCGGTACGATCTTTTTGTTGGTTTTATTTAAGACGAATATATAAAATAAAATATTGGAAAAATGCTGAAATAGATGCTAAAATCTATCGAACGATGTCTTAATTAGGGACATTATTTAGGGTATGTTTGATAAGTCAAATAAGCTAGCTTTTAGTTTATTTGGTTAGCTTATAAGCTCTCTGTTTAAAATAAGCCTCGTTTGGTAGGACGAGTTTTTTTAAAAAACTCGAGCTTATTTCATAAGCTACTTTAGGTAGCTTTTCAAATAAGCTAGTTGAATTTTTTTATTTCAACTAGCTTATCAGCTAATTTATCAAACACGTTTTATCATATAAGCTAGCTTTTCAGCTATAAGTCATAAGCTATAAGCTATAAGCTCAAAAATTACATATAAGCTATAAGCTAGCTTATCAGCTATCAGCTAGCTTATCAGCTAATTTTACCAAACATAGCCATAGTACTTACCAAAAACAATGTCAACCATTTTCGCACTTTCCACCGACCACCACATATCACTTCTCAATTCTCACCCTCCGAACTCAATGCGAGACACTTAGTTGAAGTATACAAGTCTAAACCAAATTCAACAAATTAAATTTACCAAATTAAGAACAAGTTGAATTGAATTAGCCCTCAAGTTGGAAACCAAAATCATGAGCAACAAAGACTAGGTCATCACCACCATGGTCAGATCTACATTCCTAGTACACCCTGGCCGGCCATTCGTCTAAATTGCAACAGGGTTAGGGTTACCATGCTTGAATTGCCGCTGCCTATACTAATCCGGATAGGAGCCCATTATTAGAATCGGGGGAAGAGAGTGCGGTCCCACTAGATGAAGCGCACCATAAGAGGTGAGCCTAGATGCACCTTAGTGAGGTTCATCACAAAACCAATTGGTGATGGGAAGAGTAGTCCACTAGGCTTATATAAACTAGACTCATTTTTCCTATATAATCAATGTGGAACAACTCACACATGATATCCAACACCCATTCTGTTGGTCGTCGGTGCTTGGATATAGAATTTTTTTTTTTTGTTTTTGTTTGAATTTGTTTGGGTTGATTTGATTAATTTTGAAAAATGAGGATGGTTAATTGTTAGAAGGATTTTGGATTTATATTAAAATAAAATAATTAAGGTTGATTTGATATAAAAAGTATGAGAGAGATTATGTGAAATGATAGTTGGTTAAAATAATGTGAGTGATTAAATAACGAATTAAAGTTAGTTGATGTAATGTGTAAACATGATTGATTTATATTATTTGAATATATTGATAATATTAAGAATAGTGAAGTTGGGTTAAAATTGAGTTAGATTTGAGTTTAAAAGAAAAAAAGTGATTGGTTAAAAATTATTGAATTTTTTTTAGATATTTTGTATACAAGCATCATCACCAACCCTTCGTTATTCGTCATCAATGCTGAACGACAGTCCTAAATCTGATCTATTGTATGAGTAAGACGTAACCGCATTGTTAAAGACCACATTATGAAAATAACGCCACCACTCTTTGTTGCACCGCTAGATGCCGCTTGCGATGGAACTCGTGAATTTATATATAACTCTTCAGTTTGGACCACCCAACCATCTGTAAACTAATACCTAACTCAAACCAACATCAAATTGATTACGATATTCAATTATTGATTGTTTTTGTTTGATTTTTGTTTTTCAACTTCGATTCAATTCGATTTCAGTTGGGTATGTTTTCGATGTTTCAGAAAAATATGTCAACGCTAATCCATCATTCTACATAGCATGCAATTGATACATTATGATTTTCCACACATATTCTCTATTCTTTACCTATTGTCAATTAATTAAACAAAATTAGAAAAATAATATAATAGAACTTGATGGACACATCAATTATAAAGATAGTGTTGACCTCTCACTAGTGCTGTTAAATTAAACGAGCTTGGCTCGGCTCGGCTCGAGCTTGACTCGTTAAGGCTCGGTTCGGCTCAAGTTCGAAGCCTTAACGAGCCGAGCTCGAGTTCATTTAAAGCTCGTTTGGTTAACGAGCCGAGCTCGACTCGACTCGATAAGGCTCGTTAAGGCTCGAAAAGTGAAATTTATATAATTTTTTATAGTTCGGCTCGTTAAAGCTCGAGATCGGCTCGTTAAGCTCGAGGCCTTAACGAGCCGAACTCGAGCTTGATTTTTGGCTCGTTTACTTAACGAGCCGAGCTCGACTCGGCTCGTTAAGAGCTCGAGCTCGAGCTCAAACACCTTAAGCTCGAGCTCGGCTCGGCTCGATTACAACCCTACCTCTCACCAAGGACCAAGTATTATAAAATGTCAAATATTACATTGTTTCATTTTTCACCTCATCAATCTAACCAATTCTCACCACAAAGGCTTTTTGAGGTCATTGCATCTACAAAATTACTTCACAAACGAACCTGAGAAAAAATCACTTGAACTTACTACAACACCAATATCTTCCAAGTTCCAAAAATGTGTGTGTGTGTGTGTGTGTGATTTTTCGATTTCCTCTTTCTTTTTTGGGCTAATGCTTTAATTAATTGGGAAAATTATGTAATTTTCTCTAACTAATTAATGGTGATACGAGTGGAAAAAGGCCGATTTAGTTGGGCCCAAACTAGAGGCCCACTTACAACGAACCAGTGGCTAAAAATTAGTGAGCCGCTCGTATGCTGAACAGGTAAGTGGACCGGACCAATCGAACGCTTTTATCAACCAGACAACCACTGGATAGATAACAACAGCATCCATAAATCCACCAAGCGCGCACACACACACACACACTCTGCAACTTCCTGCTCTCTCCATGGCTTCCTCTTCGGCACACTTCACCTTCTCTCCCCTCCTATCTCTCTCTAGAACCTCATCCCGCGCGACCCGAAGCTTCCTCAACCTGAGAACCGCACGACGTCGTTCGGTGCAGATTCGAGCTGCGGCGGAGGACTTAGTCGGCGATTTTGGGGCGCGGGACCCTTTCCCGGCCGAGATCGAGAGCAATTTTGCGGATAAGGTGTTGGGGAATGTGAGCACTGAGCACAAAATTTTGATCCCAATTGCGTCGGCGCTGTCGCTGGCGCAGCAGGAGTGCGCCCCGATTTCACAGCTTCAGCAGCCCATGTCCGAGGACGATGCCAAAAAGCTTATGTTCAAGGTTTTTCTTCAGCTCGAATTCACTCAATTTATCCCAATTTTTATTAAAATAACTAATCATTGGTAGAAGGATTGTTTCTTGATAAAACAAATGTTAAATTGCAACATGGGTCATGTAATTAGGAAGGGTTATGTATTTCTTTTTTTCTTGCATATATATAAGTTAAACAAGTTATTGTGTAAGGCGGAATACAAAATGTATGCATGTGTTATGAAAGGTCATGTTTTTTTTTTTTTTTTTTTTTTTTTTTTTTTTTTTTTTTTTGCAGAGTGTGACATCTAAGTTTGAAAGAATTCAAGAAAGAAAAAAGAAAATGAATGTCTTACCAATGTAAGTATATGTGTTGTGCAATTCTAAATTTGTGTCGCATTGGCTTTGCTGATTTAGATATCTCAGGTGGATTTAGTTTGTGTAATTCTGGAACTGTAATTTGTAATTTTTTACGCAGTTTTTGACCTGAAATACTCGATTTTGTGCAGCTTTGGTCTGGTTCATGAATGGTGAAATATTGGATTAGGCATCAGGGTTAGCATCAAGGATAGTTCAAATGGGTTAAAAGTCCATTCTTGCGGGACCATAACCACTATATATAGATTATAGAATACTTATATCTGTCACACCTTATACTAGCAAGTCCGAAATTGCATATTAGGTTGTTAAAATTGGATGCGTTTTTAGGGATCATCTTTGAAAATTGATTCCTGTTTCTAATCCTCGACAAATACGACACTTTTTACATTTTATTCAGAGACTCATTTAATATGCAAATTTACATTGTGCAGGTTGTAGGCTGGAGACTTGTGAACGAAGAAGGCGGTCTACAGCTGCAAGGTGTGTGGAAAGTTAGAGATACTAAATGTGGGGAAGAACTTATAAATAGGATCACAAAGGCCGTGGAGCATACGGGCCATCTTCCGACTCTTCATTTGGAGGCACCCAATCAAGTTCAGGCTGTATTGTGGACATCATCAATTAGTAAGCAAATGGTTAATACGTTTTTTTTCGAATTTTCTTGATTTTTCATTCATTCTGCATAAGGTAGCGGTGTAGTGTAGTTGACTGGATTAAATATGGATGTCCAATTTCACTCTTTTTAGGCTTTATGTTGAGAGATTGCTATGGTTTTCACATTCTGCTGGTGTTTAATCAAAGTGTGATAAAGCTAAGTTTTTTGTTGTTCGACGTAGGTGGGTTGAGCATGAACGACTTCATTGTGGCAGCTAAAATCGACGAGATAAAAGTATCAGATCTACAGCCTAGACAAAGAGTTTGGGCATAAAATCTGGTATTTTTGTTTTTGTTTTTGTTTTATCCTATGTGTTACTATACTCAATGCCATGGAAAAGAAGATGCTACTTTCAGCGATTGTGTAATACACTGTGTACAACTCGTGTGGGATATTCCCCGACGATTTTGTGTAATCATATTCTGAGAACGTTTTCTTCATTTACTTTACAGTTTACCCCCAACATCATGCCTCAATACTGCCTTTTGTTTACAAAACAACCAAAAAATTTTCGAAACAAATAATAAGAAAAAAAAGGGAAAAGAAAAAAGATATATTGCCGAAGACTTAAACCGGCTGCACATTCTGTAATTCAAAAACTTCGCATCAGAATGTTTCGATGCTTATGATTAACCCGAAAACAGTAGAGAGAAACCAAACACTAAGAAAATGCAACACCAATCACAATCCTAGTTGATAATTAATCTGAGTTCTAGGATAATCATAAAAATTGCAGTCTTTCCCCCCTCAGTCGACCGGAAAAATGACCTCTAAGCTCGTCCTCTTCAGCGTGCGGCAAACGGGGCAAGTCCTCGCTGTCCCCTCGCACATAGAGCATACGGACACGTGGCGGCACGGCAACATCATCACCGTGGCCCGTTGCCTGCTGCAGGCCCTGCAATCGATCCGAACGGGCCTTAGCCCGCTGTCCGAGTCTACATTCGTGGATGAGTTTGTGTCCTCATGGGCCTTGTCCCCATGCCAGTGGGCCTTGAGGGTCGTGGTGGCCTGCTCCAGGTGCTCCACCATGGCCCGCAGGTGCTCGACCTCTTTCCTGTAATGCTCGGCCTTCCTTGCCAGCTCTATGTTTCGGGCTGAACTTATTTGCAGCTCGATTTCTTTCTGCTTGAGTTTCTGTTGGGCCCGCTCGTCCGCGGCCCGGCGGATGGCCCGCTGCTGCTTCTCCAGTACGCCTCCGAGGGCCTGCCTAAGGATATCAGTCTGCAATGGAGAGAGAAAAAAACCCTCATATAGTTTTGATTTATATTGTCACCGTGAAAAAAAAATAAATAAATAAAAATCAACTTCATTATAGTTAAGAAGTGGTGGAAAAGTGATATACATGGAGCAAGATGATCTGATTGACTTGTTCACTCTGGCTTTGGATCTCGGTAAGGAGTGGGTCCACGTCATCCTCATCGTTGGCCACTAACAGTGATGTAAATGAGAAGGGTTTGGATGGCCGGGCGGCGGCAGAGTTGAGAATCTGCTGCACCTGAGACTGGCGGCAGTTTGCCTGAGGGTTACTCGGAGATGCAGAGTGGTGGCGGCCGCCGCCTTGGAAATTACCGAACAACTCAAATTGGTGATTTTCTGCCGGCGGCTGTTGCTCTGCTGAAGCTCTGCCGACAACTTCCTTCATTTTTCTCTTGCCGGAGTTCATTTTTGGGGTGGTTGGGGCCGTTGTGGAAGAGTGTAATATATAATGGAAGGAGGAGAAGAAATGAGGTGGCACCGTTTGGGAGAAAAGATTGATGCAACTCTTCATGCAAATAGACGCCTCCTTTCCGGGATAGTTATGTATGTGTGTGTGTGTGTGTGTTTTCCTAATTATTATATGATGTTACTAAACCTGATATGTAAATTATCAGAACTTCTATAAAACCAACTGTCTGGTTTTCTTATAAAACCCACAACCAATGAGAGAGCTCTAATGTGGGGCTGTCCCACATGCTCTCATGTGGGACAACCCCATATTGGAGCTCTCTCATTGATTGTGGGTTTTATAAGAAAACCAGACAGTTGGTTTTATAGCAAACTTGTGTAAATTATTCATAAACTAGTTTAGTTATATACAAAAAAATATACAATTTAGAATTCAAATATAGTAATAAATTACAAATCATTCATTCATAAACAATCAAAACTAATATATTTGGTCCTACCTGGCTCGATTCCGGATTAATCGTTCCCCTGTGAATTCGGAAACCGGAAGGTCCCTGTACCAAAAAAAACTAATATATTTGCACCAAAAAAAAAAAACTTTATTAAAATAAAAATAAAAATAAATTTGTTATGTAAATTTTAATTTGATGACAACAAGTATCAATTTGTTACATTACTAGGTGAAGCCCGGTTCTCGAACTTTTTCCCATGATAACGCTGTCTGACATATGAGTTGGCGAGGGGCAATTTGAGGCCCAATGGGCTTCAACTCGTTCAAGCGGAATGATGAGTTTTTGAAGGGACACGTTTGTCTACATGTAAACACACCAAATAACACAAATTTATGGAAATGATATGGTCTCGTCACAAAAAAGTTTGTAACCGTTAGATCAACTAATTTCGACGATTACATAATTATCTAACACCGGATACAAAAATCCTCTTACCGTGCTATAATGAGGGCAAACATCTAAACGGCACACGCCCAAAAGACCACTCCACAGTCCACACGCCCAAAGTTCACTCTCTTACTTCACCAAAGCTTTCTCGGATATAGATTATGACTACGTCTACGGCCCCAGCAGCCATTGCCAGTCTTTGGAAATGCGGCTTCCTTTCCACCAGAGGTCCTTTCTTTTCCTGTGCTTTCCTTAAGTAAACACAACACTACTCACTTAATTCTTTGTAGCATGTCCCGACTGACATATATCTGTTTGTTGGTTGTTGACAATGTCGTTGCAGCATTTTCTGGGTCGACAAGCAGCCTCTATTGTGCGAAGAATGAGGTGTGTGTGCTTCTTACTGTGTATTCCTCCTTCAGCCGGTGGGTCGTTTTCGTTCTTCCGGGTGGAATAGAGTTTCTTTTGTTTGTAAGATTAAATGGTCGAGTTTTGCTAGGCAGACACACCATTTATTTCAGTGTCGTCAAGGTGTTTGATAAAATGACTTAATGGGCTGTTTCCTTTTTCTCTCTGTTGTTTATCTTTTTATTCTCTGGCTTGTTGCAGGAGAGGTGGTTTCTTTATGTGCAAATGGGACAAAATAGGCTTGTCTGCCCCTTCACAAAAAAAAAAAAAAGGAAAATAAAATGAAATAAAATTATTTTTGTACCATTTCCCGACGAAATTGTAATGACCCTTTCACGACAAATTCGACATGAAATGATCATTTCAAGTCGACAGACGACATATAACAGTCCTCCTCAGGAAATGGCTAACAAGGATTTTCAAGAAAAAGTGGATAAAAAGATTCCATCTTTATAAAAATGGCTAAAAAATGTTCATGTGATTTGTTCATTCTTACTCGAGTTATGCATGAAGTAGAAAATGGTGTTTTGATATGAGGCTTTCTGAATGTTCACAGAAATCGAGCGCAAGGAAAATTTATAGGAGTGTAACTGCCACAATCGATCATAAGCCTCCGCCATACTCACTTGTAAGTGATGAAGATTGTTGCTTTGATGTTATATATGTTCATTCGGTATTACTGCTCAGCATGTTATGTATATATATATATATATATTTTTTCTCACTGAGGATTTAGGATGCTTTGGAACCTCATATGAGCCGTGAAACATTTGAATACCATTGGGGAAAGCATCACAGGGCCTATGTCGATAACCTCAACGCGCAAATAGTTGGTACGGAACTGGATATAAAGTCGTTAGAGGAAATTGTGCTTCTAACGTATAACAAGGGTGATTTCCTCCCGCCCTTCAACAATGCTGCACAGGTATAAAGAGTACAACAGTTAACTTCTCTACACACGCACAATTACATTTTAGGAGAAATTCAAGGAATTTTCACTTGCTTTTAGGTACACTTAGTTGATAATATCTTTAAGTAGTTGTCTAAGACTCTGGTAAAGAGAAAAAAGTTTAGTTAAATTCTAGCCCATTTGACTTGGTTTAAACCGAATTGTCATATGAGACCTAGGAAGTGATTCTATAATTGGCTAAGAAGCATAGTTCCCTTTCCTTGGGAGGAATGATAGAGAATTGTTACACGTCAGGCATAATTTTTTGTTGATAGAGCATTCTCTCGCATTTCGTTCATGATGAAATATCGATAGTATGTACATAATTTTTTCTGTAATATGTATATATTTTATTTTTATATATCGATAGGTATGGAATCACGAGTTCTTCTGGGAGTCCATGAAACCGGGTGGTGGAGGCAAGCCATCGGGAGAACTTCTAAAATTGATAAACAGAGACTTTGGTTCTTTTGAAGCTTTTGTGAACGAATTCAAGGCAGTCGCAACTACTCAATTTGGTTCTGGTTGGGCTTGGCTCGTATGTAAGCACTAAAGAAGAACTTCCATATGGCTTTTTTTTTTTCACTGTATTGAGAAGAGAGATTAGTCTACCTGATTATCCTTTCAATGGACAGACAAAGCAAATAGACTTGATGTTGGAAATGCCGTGAATCCACTTCCATCTGACGAGGACAAGAAGCTTGTGGTGGTTAAGAGCCCAAATGCTGTAAACCCTCTTCTCTGGGATTATTCTGTGAGTATAACAACATTTTCGGTCCTCTGTTTCCTTTGTTTTCCTTTCAAATTCTTCAAATTTCTTCTTATCCTATTGGTTGGAAAATCAGATGTTATGTTGATTGTGTATCAAAGGTTTATTGTGCTATTAATCCTTTTTTCTTTAATTATTTCTAGTGATTTTCCTTGACCTGAAACTATTTGTCTTCTCTGTTTGCTTCTGTTGTTACAGCCACTTCTTACGATTGATGTTTGGGAGGTAAGCCGTTGAAATTATTCTTATTTATATCGTCGTTGTTTTACCAGTAAGAAGAAAATACAGAATAAGTAAACTGGAAAAGTCTTTGGGTAAATCACACATATTAGCTTCTGAGGATTAGGTAATCAATTTACTTTCAGAAGTACATATGTGCTCTTGAAGTTCGTATTTACTTTGACTGTAATTTGTGGAATAGAAACAATAAGGGGATACTCATAACTTGAAAGATAGGTGAGTTTCTATAGTAAAGCTAAACAGATGGAACCTTGAGTTTATTATTATTGTTATCATAATTATTGGTTTAATAGTTTATCCTAAAACCTGTGGAATGATCGGTGTGTCTACTAAATTGTTTACTCTTCTTGCTCTTTTCTATTCCCTTTCGCAGCATGCTTACTACCTCGACTTCCAGGTTAGTCCTCCACTTACAAACTTTGTTTGCCTTTATTTTTTTTTTTGGTAGTCCGGAATATTAACAATGTGTTCATTCCAGAACCGCCGCCCGGACTACATATCTACATTTTTGGAGAAGCTTGTTTCGTGGGATGCTGTACGTTTCAGGCTTGAAGCAGCAAAGGCTCGCGCAGCTGAGAGAGAACAAGAGGAAGAAAGGAAGAAAACAGAATATGAAGACAATATTACGAAGTTGGAAGCAAGGGAACTGTATTTAAGCAGCAGTGATGAGGATGATTCTGAGGCCGATTGATCTTCCCTACGAATTATGATTGGATTTCTCGATCTTTTTTTTTTTTTTTTTTTTTCTTTGACATTTTGATATGATAATAGAAGAGGCTTTTAGGGGCAGAACAAAAGAACGAATGTATCATCTCTAGAAATGGCAAATGTTAAAGTTGTTTTACTTTGTATATTCGTTCATCTCGGTTCATGTTGTTAATATGGATAGAAGTAGAACAACCTAAAATTGAAGAAGAAAAGAAGATGAAAACGAAAATGAGATGCAATGCAAATACTTTCACTTACTTCATAAAGCTGAATCACAGACAGAATTTCATATTCAGAGATTCTCCATTTGATATAATAATCCATGTATGATGAGGAAAAACAAAAAGATGATCACCACCCAAAAAAAATGAGAATATTGCTGTAATTTGGATGTACGAAGTACAAATTACTTTCACCGTAAGGAAAAACGACACACGAAGGTATTGAGTGAATTCATTTTCCACAAAAAAGTCGTACAAAATCTATGTACTAGTCACTCGTTCTCTTAGCAACAAATTGAGCTTCCTTCAACTTTCCACCAGCTTCAAGTGCACTTCGTAACTCCACAAGACAGCTCATCGGCAGTTTGACACCATTTTCCAATAATTCATAGTAAACCTGAAACGCTTCTGATAACCTGCGACCCTTACAAAGCTCGGTCAAAACTGTACTACATGAGGTTACACCAATATGCTGGTCATTTTTCACACTAAACATCATTAACTCATATGCCTCTAATAATTTCTTGTCCCGACAAAGGAAGACCACAAGTTCTTCCATGCCAACCACATAACCATTTTCATAAATTCTTTTAACCAGCTCAAATGCCCTGTTTCGCATGCGGCTCTTGAACAACAATCGGACAACCTCAGTGGAGAGATTCATGTTTGGTGTAATCTCTTTATCCAACATCAGTACCATCAAGTCTGCAGATTCACGAGCGAAACCTTTTTCAATAAGCTCCATCAAAACACTGTGGAAAACAGACGTCCTCGGCAAATAAGAACTTCTCACCATTTTCTCTAGAGTATCGTGTGCAAGGCCCACCTCCCGTTTTCTCAACAAACCTTTGATTAGAGATTCATAGATCTTGAAACTGGGCAAAAAGTATCTTCTCAGCATCAGGACTAAGAGCTTGTGCCCATCCTCAAAAGTATCTTCTTTACAGTGCCCCAAGATTAAAGTTTCAAAAGCAACTGGATCCTGTGTGCCTCTTTTCAGTAGCTGCCTCAAAATTTTTTCAGCCTTCTTGGTTTTCCCGTTTGCACACAAATACTCAAAAATGGGATTGAACGATGCGGCAAGTGGTGTGCAGTTGTTATCGTGCAACAAAATTTCTTTCTCAAACAATTCATCTAGCAACTCTTCGGCTTTCTCATAATTACCATTTTGGCACAAGGCACGGATTAGAATACTGTAAGTGGCTGAATCCTGTTTAACGTTCATCTCCTTCATCCTCTCGAGAAATCCCAATGCATCCCCCAAATTCCCATTATTACAATGAGCATTCATCAATGTGTTGAAAGTACACGTGTCGGGAACAAACCCATCGCTTTCTCTCTCACATTCCTCTAAAACCTCTCTTAACATATCAAACTTTTGAGATTCACAAAGCCCTTGTATGAGTGTGTTGCAAGTAATATTGTTCGGCTTAATCTCCCCATCAATCATCTCTCTAAACACACACAATGCCTCGTCAATGTCTCGTTTCCCACAAAACCCTCTGATCAAAGTGGTGTAAGTAACGACATTTGGCCTCATGTCCCCACTCTTCTTGAGCATACCGTTCACCACATTACGTGCAACATTCACTTTTCCCACTCTACACAATCCATCAACGATAGTATTGTAAGTTATCAGATCGGGCTTGCAGTTAAATGTGTCCATTTCTTTAAACATTCTAAACGCCTCGTCAACCTTGGAGTTCTTGCATAACCCTCTTATCAAGATGTTGAAAGTGTACGAGTCGGGCTTCACCCCATAAGTCCTAAGCATTTCATCGTACAGCTCATGAATCATCGCCAACCGACCCCTCTTGAGCAAAATATGAAACAAACTATTAAAAGTGACAGCAGAAGGCAAAATGGCCATGGATTTCATAACTTTGAAAAGCTTAATGGATTCCTGGAAAAGCCCAGCATCGCCATAGCTTCGGATCAAGCTGTTGAAGAATTTATCAGTCAGCTGGACGGTGTTGCCAGACTTCTTGGGTATGGAGAGGAGGAAATTTCGGGCCGGGTTGAGATTCCGGGCCCGTCCCAGGATTTCCAGCATGATGAAGTAAGAGTGGTGGTTGTGAGTGAAGCCCGAGTCTCGGGCCCATTTGAAGAAGCGGAGGGCCTTGGAAGGGTCTTTGATGCGGCGGAGGGTCTGAAAGAAGGCTGTTTGGGAGAGGGGAGTATACGCGGAGAGGGAGGACGGGAGTTGGGCCGACCAGGGTTTGGAGTTGATAAGTTGGGCCATGGTTCGGGCTTTCTTGGTTTTGGTGGGTATCGCATCGTGCTTTTCGTCGTCACTGTGGATGGGTTCTACGACGGCGCGGGCGGAGGACGCGGCGGTTATCGGCGGCTTGGAAAACAGGTGTATGAGATTGGGAGGGAAGCTGGAGGTGGAGTACGCAAGCTTGAAATTGGTTAGTAATTTGGGGATATTGAGGTAGAAAGGGGAAAGAGGCGCCGGCGCCATGTGAGTGGAGTGTGTGCATTTCTGCAATTTACGCCGCCCAAAGTGCGCCGACCGCAGCCGCTACGACGGCCAGGTTCAACTTTCAACCAACGTTGTCCCAATTTTTCATTTTGTGGGATAATTACATAACCACCCTTTCTGTTGGGCCTAATTCAAAAAGCCTAAGAAAATATTTTAGATGGGCCTCAAATAAATTTATTTAGGCCCAATTACAATATGAACTTACAGTTCCGAGCCCATTAAGCTGTTCCAACTTCTGCAAATCGCTTCCTCTCTCACGTTCTCAATTTCTCCATTTTCCCCTAAATCTCATTTCTCTCTCTCACACACACACACTCAGGCTGCTCAAGATGCTGCGACAGGGTTCACGTTTCCTCCTGAGCCGAGCTTCCGCCGCCTCGATGAGGTGGAGCCGCCCATTTTCCACCGATCTACCGGCTGAGACCGCCGAAGATTCCAAGTTCGTCGAGGCCTGGAAGAAAGTGATGCCGAATATGGATCCACCGAAAACCCCCTCGGCTTACATGGCTCCTCGACCGCCGACCCCATCCACAATCCCCTCAAAGCTGACCGTCAATTTCGTTCTTCCGTACAATTCCGTGTTATCCGGCAAAGAGGTTCGCTCTCACATACTCGCGACCCTTGAAATCTCTTTCCTTTTTTATTTCCATTTGTTCTTTTCTCCGGAGGTTTGGATTTTATTTATTTATTTATTTATTTACCAGTTCATCTGTGAAATGGATTTGTTATTGTATGAGGGACTTGTGAAGAACTGGTGCTCATGGTTTGATCTATCTTTAGCTGGTTGTACGTGGTGTTCTTTGTGCTTGTTTGTTTTGAAAATTTCTATGAATGTGTTAATGCTTTCTTTCGTTTAACGTATCTTAATGTTCTGGTTATGGATGCGTAGTTTCTGAAACCCCTTTGTTGAGTGCTGATGTTATTTCTTAAATGCGTGTGAAATTGGCATGGTAGAAATGCTAATTCTTGTGAGCTTGGTTTTAAAGTGCCGTGAGTTATCTTTTGGTTGCAACTGTTAAAACTGTCAAATGTGGGGTTTGGTAATTGTTATGTAGCACAAGCACTCGAGTTCTTAGGATTGGTTTATAGATTATTTATGCTGTTGATTGCGATTAGGTGTAGTGGGTGAGGTCTAACTGGGAGGAAATGCAATGGTATACAGTAATTAGTAGCTTTGAATTTTGTGACATTATGTTTGGAGCGGTTCAAAAGCTGGAACCATGAAAGAGGGTAATATTGGCATTGCTGATTACCAGCATTTCAAAGCTCAAATTTAAGTTGTGTAATTTACATTTCGGATGTCTGTTTCTGTGTCTTGTTTGAATGTATAAAACATGCCCGCCATTGCTCTTGTTCGGAGTTCTTTTAAGAAGCAAATTTGGTTCTCTTGTTTCTGTACTTTTTATATTTGTCAAATTTTTGGTGTGGTATATATTATCTTGAAGTTGTGGATGAAGTTCTATTCATCTTTTGGTGGCCAGCAAAAGTTTAGTGTTTAGATGAATTTTACGGAGAACTTGAGTCATGCAATCATGATATGTCGTTTATTTATCTCTGAACCAAAACGCTGCAGTTCCAGAGGTTCTAAGTTGCTAAAGTTTGTGTAATTGTATCTAAAATATATTGGTATTGATCAACTCTTGGTTTACTTTCCATAAATTATCTTATAAGTTGTATTGACTTACCACTGTCACGGTAAGTCCTGTGTTATTAATGATTGATTTCTTTTATCTATCAGAACCTTAAGGATCATTCATCGTTGTCGAGAAAACAACAGTGGACAAAAAAGATTCTATTAGGACTAACCAAGCTGCTGTAAATTATTCAGATACTTGAAATTTCATCATCTATTAAATTTTCAATTGTGGCTCTGCTGCTGCCTAGTTTGTTTTTGAAAGATGCAGCTCATTTTTATTTTTCCACAAAAATATTATGAAAGTGTTGCAGTCTTTCATAGTTCTAACAACTTCTGCTTATGTGTGATCCATAAGTTATTGATGTGTCTTCTCAGGTTGATATGGTCATCATCCCTGCAACTACTGGGCAGATGGGTGTTTTGCCTGGTCACGTACCAACAATTGCTGAGCTTAAACCCGGGATTCTTTCTGTTCACGAAGGTAATGATGTGACCAAGTACTTTGTGAGCGGCGGTTTTACTATCATCCATGCAAACTCTGTTGCCGATATTGCGGTTGTTGAGGCCACCCCAGTTGACCGCATTGACCCAAACTTGGTTCAGACAGGCCTTGCTATTTACCAGCAAAAGCTAAACTCAGCGACAACCGAGCTTGAAAAAGCTGAAGCTCAAATTGGGGTCGATGTACACAGCGCTCTCAATGCTGCTCTTACTGGTTAAGAGGCGAAACACAGGGTTGATTTAATTCAAGTCTTTCGACATATCAAATGTTTTTTTTTTTTTCTTGTTTCAGTTTTTATGCCTGTTGGAATTGGATCCTTTTGTACCCTTTTGACGAGGTAGCTGATTTTTGGCTTCTTATGGAACAAATGTCCCAGGGTCTTGATGTGAAGAGATTTCTTTGAATAAAATTTCTATGACAGACTCGGTTTTTGTTGCTTTTCTTTTATTATTCTGTAGGAAATCAATCTGTAAATTGATAGGGTGATAATTATAGTCTGTGCTGCTTATATGGAATCAATCTTGAAGCGTTTATTTGATCCGACTTATATGCCTTTTGTGTATGATAGCAGATGAAACACAAGCTAATAAGTATGATGAGGTAGATTTCATTACATTGTGATATCATAATGTTTTGTTTGTATTTAAGCTACAGATGTTCTCTGTCTTAGGCCTTTCTCTGAATTCAGCTGAATAGTTGTTTCAGTCGGTTAGTTAGCCTCTTGTAATTATGTGTTATAATAAAATTTGTCGTTTTGAAAATAATAATAATAATAAAAAAATTGATGTTTTATTGGTGGATGAGATGATGAAATTTAGTCACATTTTGATATACAATTTCTCGCTTTTGTCTTGGTTTTGTTTGGTTGTTTTGTTAAATAAAGTAAATTTTGAGAAATATGATATGATTAGTTGTTAGTGGAATTTTGAGCTTATAGTATTAAAATAATATTTAAAATAGAATAATTAAAGTTGATTTGATGTAAAAGTATGAGATAGATGATGTGAAGTGATTGTTATTTAAAATTATGTGAATTGATGAATAATGCATTAAAGTTGATGTGATGTGTAAAGATAAATGATTTATATTATTTAATTATATTAATAATATTGGAGATAGTGAAGTTGAATTAAAGTTGAGCTAAAAAAATTGATTAGGTTAAAATAGCTTAGGTGCAAGATGACATGACAAATGACATATAATTTCAATTCAGCTATAGAAAAGTACAATAACCTAAGACAACCGATCAAGTTGATCATCTCTTCTTCCTCAAAGCAAATCATATTAATTAAGCACAAACGTTTAGAAACCAAAAACATCAAACACGAACACGAACACGAAAACGAAAAAAAAAAACGTAGTACAATCAAACTCAAAATAAAACGAACCAAACCTCAATATTCGACCCGGGTACAACCCGCATCAAATTCATTATTCCACGAAATTACCCAAAAAAAAAAAAACAAAAAATCACACTTCCGAAAATGCCCCCGGGCTTGAGTACACGTACATGGTGTACTCCATGATGCTGTTGAACGTGTCCGGGTCCATCCTCAAAGTCGTCTTGTAGGCCACCCCACGCGCCATGAGGTACTTCCCGGTCCCGCCCACGATCGCCAGCTCACCCTCCTTTGCAAACGCCACCAGCCGCCCCAACACAAGTATCGTGCTCCCGTCCTCGAACAGGAAGTTCCAGTTGACTGAGATGGCCGCCACGTGGAGGTCTGAAAGGACGTGGACACCCTGGACCCGGCCCACCTTCTCGGACCCGATGTCGGGATCGGTTGTCATGAGGTGGTCCACTACCTGGACTCGCCCGAACCACGAGTCAGACTTGGAGGTGATGGAGGACTCGGCCACGTTGTAGACCGTCTGGTTGGGCCCGCTCACAAAGTCGTGGATGTAGAAGTGGAGCTTCGTGAATTTCTCTTCCTCGGTTGGGTTTAGGGTTTCGAGCCAGCTGTCGTGGTCGAGGGTGATGTGGCGGGCGGCGGCGGCCGGGGTGGACGCGAGGATGGTTGAGAAGAGAATGAGGATGGTGATAAGGAGAGGGTTAGCCATTTTTTTTTTTGCCTTCTTTGGGTGTGCTTTTGTGAGTTTTTGATGGAATGTGGGGATTAGAGGGTGGAGTATTTATAGGTGGAGAAGTGTGGTAAAAGGAGATATATATAGTTATTATTATTCATTTTGTTTTGAGTAGAAATGGCTTATATTTGGCAATGGTAAACTATGAAGATTGACGAGTGTTTTTGTGGTTATTTTATTATCGGTAAAATTTCATTTTTAGTGCATTATATTGGTTATTTTTCAAAAATGGACCACTAATTTGGCGGACATCAAACTTGATACAATAAGTTGTAAAATTCATCATTTTTGGTCTATAAGCCTACGTGGCGTTTTATCGGGCGAATACGTGGACAAGTTTGATGTCCGCCACGTAGGCTCGTTATCTAGCCCAAGTGATTAATGGACCAAAAATGATGAATTTTACAACTTATTGTATCAAGTTTAATGTCCAAATTAGTTGACCATTTATGGAAAATGACCAATATAATGGACCAAAAATAAAATTTTGCCTTTTATTATCACATAAAGTTAATGATATTAATATTAGTTTCATTAACATTGGAAATATCAATGCTATTCATTAAAGTGTTAGGATAAAATAAGACGGTTTTACAATGGAGCCAACGGATGGCGGCTCGGCTTATGAAGCCATCCATTGTGAATCACAAATGATGTAATGACACATGTCTTGCTATAAATACATATTGAACATGTGTCAGTAAATACAGCTTATGAATGAACTCCATAAAGGAGTCGATCCTATGGCTCGATAAATTTTTTGTAAAATAAGAGTGTGAACCTTTGGATAGGTACGATATATATACCAAAAATTCTATAATATTGACTATATATCCAATAATTGATTGATACTTGTCTTGAGCATATTTAATTTAGGATATGTTTTTTATACGAATAATTATGAATGACTTCATATTATTTTCCTATCCTCCATGGGCCATGGCAAGATCATGCACCTTTAATTAAATAATTCGCCATCACAACAAATTTGTTAGTGTCCGAAATAATAAAGTAATATACTTTTTGTGTGAGTTTATTTTTATTTTTATTTTTTTTCGTGAGAACATTTGATTTATAGTAAATGCTTCTAAAATAAATCGTAACACATTTATTTTTTGGTACAGGGACTTTCCGGTTTTCGGTCCACAGGAAAACAGACTAATTTGAAATCAAGCCGGGTAGGACCACAAGGGCGGCAAAGATCTGAGTAACACATTTGATACATCTTCAGTTTAATTGCTAAAGCTTATTCATATATTTTTCACAATTACTTTGCATGCATAGCGTGGGAAAAGGATTGTCCAATACGAATGTGCTCGCATTTTTGTCCCATTTGTACTCGTGGCTCGCGGGAATTGTAGATCATGAATAAGCTTTTTTGTCCATTTTAGGGCTCGTGGCTCGCGAGAAGCTTTTAGTCTTCAATAATATGGCCACCTTTTCTATTAATATATATAGAAAGTATATAAAATATTCCATTACTGATTGTGATAATTATTCAAATCATGAAAAAATGCTTATTCAAATTATCAAATAAAAATTAGAAACATTATTAGCTAATACAAATACAATAATCGTGTAGTCGTGTATTGCACGATACTTGTTAAGAAAATTATATTTAAATTTATTAACAACAAAAAATGTTTTAGTTCTTAAATACTTTTTTGAAAAAAATATATTAATATTTATATTTAAAATGACACCGTCACTTACACGACTTACTATTTTATATTATATATTTTTTTTTAGTTTTATATCAGATAATTACTTTGTAGTTGAGTTAAAAAAAACATTTTTTTGGAAATAATATTAATGGGTAATTTAATTTTAATTATAAAGATAAATAAAATTATTTATCTATTTTTATTTATGATATATAGATGTCAAATCGAAAATCATCAAAACATGATTAATTTGATATATTATATATAAAAAAATGTTAATAAATAAAAAGATTGTTAACATTTAAAAATATTTATAGTTTAAGTTATTAGTAAATTTGTTATATTTTTTTAAAAAATATGAGAAGAAAAGAAATATTGGAAAAAAATTAAATGTTATAAACCACATCTAATATAAAAAAATAATATTAAAATATAATTAATGCGCTTAAAAAGGACCATAAATATCCACTGTATTTATGAATATTCCAAGTCTAGTTAATTTTGTATTGAAAATATATTAAAATTCATCCATACCAAACGATAAAACTTAAAAGTTTGTCACATAGGATCGTAAAGCGAGCGAACCTACTACTTAAGTTGAGCACAAAATTATATATAATTTCACATTGGCATTGGCATTGAATTTTCTCTCGTTAAATCAGTACCTTCCATGAATTATTATGAATATAATTAAAGTAACACTAAAAATTAAATTCTAATGAAAAATTCAATAGAAAAATATTCCAACAAAATTCCTACACATAAACACTAAAATCGTTTTGCTGAAGTTAAATTTTCCTTCAAATTCTTCTAGTTGGTATTTGGTGATTCCAACGATTTTTATTATAATTAATTATTGTAGGAATTTTTGTTGGAGTTATTTTCCCCGCGAATAATATCGATTGTTGGAAAACCATCCCAGAAAATGTAGGAATTCAACATAAATTCCATTATAACATTGAAATACTAATTGAAATTCCAACGATTGAAATAGCTAATTGAAATTACTGTTGGAGTAATATTGTAATATTGGAATGCTAATTGAAATTACAGTTGGAATTATGTTGTAATATATTGTGAATTTTTAAGTTGGAATTCAATATAATGTCCTTTGTTCCAGATTATTTTCAAAACACCATATGTGTGTATATAGTTGTAACTTATATTTTAATTTAGACTTTTTAATTTTTATAGCAATCCAGCTCCTGATTAAGGATGGCAGCGGTTCGGGTTCGGATCGGATGGAACCTCAGGGCACCCAAAACCAAAACCCAAACTTAAAAACCAAAACCAAAACCAAAACTGTTTCGGGTGAAAATCCTTCACCAAAACCAAAACACGCGGATACCCAAAAACCAAACGGATACCCAAAAAACCAAAAATATTATAATAAAACACCAACAACATAAAACATGATAACTTAGAGAGTACCAGGCAACCAGTCACAAATTAGCAAGTACCAACGTACAGTACAAGCCATAAAGGTAGTAGAGTACATAGCTAAGCCAAGCCATCACGGGAGACGGGGAGAGGATAAGAGGGAGAGGAAATTTCCACTTATATAGCTAGGGTTTTTGGTGGGCTTTTTGATGGGCCGTCTATTTTGGGCACCCAACGGAGCACCACGAGCGAAATATAGGATCCGCACCAAAACCGAAGACTTTCGGGTACCCGAAACCGCAAAACCGTGGGTGAAATTTGAGAACCAAAACCGAAAACCGCAGAACCAAAAACTGCGGATATCCGAACCGAAACCGAACCGCTGCCATCCCTACTCCTGACATAAAATCTAGAATATTCGTCCTTGGTTATTGTATGCGATTGCAGCTTATTTGTTGCAATCACTACAAAAAAAAAAACACTACAATTCTAACAAAAAATTCTAAGGGAAAAAATTTCCGTTGGAAATTCCAATGAATATTTCAACAAACTTAATTTTATGTTGGAATAATTGTTGGATAGTTGAGAAATTCCAACGGAATTTTTCCGTTGGAATTGTTATCATCAGACTCGACAAGACACTGTTAAGAGGTTTTAAGCATCCTATTAAATGCGATTAACTGTTAAACCGACGTGAATCAGAACCGCACCGATCTACACAAAAGAACCGGTCTGAACCACCAAA
>CACSLK010028053.1:1704830-1730528 GCA_902706635.1 Striga hermonthica | reverse complement strand
TATGCGCATTGGACATACATCTTGAAGTCCAAATCAAAAGAATACAATAAACCAAACGCCTTCATCTGTTTGGGCCCACACTGGTTAGGCAAAGTCAATAAGACCTTCCCGACTGGGAAATATGCGAAAGAAAAATCATTACACCGAGTTCTTCAGCTCGGTATGATAAAACCTTTACTTACACCAAGTTATTCAACTTGGTAAGGCTGATACCCATGCCTTTATCGAACTCTTCAGTTCGATAGACTAAAATCTTTATTTTTACCAAGTTCTTCAGCTTGGTAGGGTTAGAAAGCCTGTTCGTAACCGAGTTCTTCAACTCGGTGGGCAAATATATCATATCGATAACATCTTTGCATAGAGATCGATAGCAATACAAGGGGCCCGAGTGCCCGCACCAGCTCAAAATCTATACTATTATGATCATTTCAGACGCAAATTCATCCAACGCGTCCTATTACACACGAAAACCGGGTACCGAACTACCCGACCAGGCCAACCAGGCCCATTCATATAGTATTTTCACATAGTTGACTATCCACGCAGTCGACTCCACTCGTTAGAACAAAAAATATAATTACCGTCAATGCGACAGGCCAAAGCCTAAGCACGATCAGAAATTTGGCTCCACGGGTCCCAAAGTACCCGACCAACATCGATACATTATTTATCACAGCTAAATTGGCTATACACGTGACTTCAGAACAGTTCTATTCAGAACATGTTCTAAAGTCAGGGGCCTACTGTTAATACCCAATTTTGGCCTCGCCTATTAAAATATTACACGTAGATATGAATTATATCAATTATTTTATTTTAGGGCCGCAAATAATACCGCTTGTAATAATAATGGGCCCACCAAATATATATATATAAACCCCAATGATGGACATCAGACAGATAGGTCTGAGGGGCTATCATTATTTTTTTTTTTTTTCTCTCTAATCCTACAAACAGAGGCGGTGCCTTCATGGCTCCAATTCTTCTTTTTGTTCTTCATTTTTATTCATTCAATCACAGAAATACTCAACAGTAATCACATATAAACACAATATTCTGAATCCCCCATGTTGATACAAATTCGCATATCAACAGGAATAACTGTATAAATTTATTTCCATAGGATTTTCCGTTGGATATTTGCTATTCCAACGGCCATTTTTCCAACGGATTTTTATACGTAGGAATATCCGTTGGAATAACTATTCCAACGGAAAATTTCCGTTGGAATGTAAGAGTTTTTTTTTTTGTAGTGAATTATTAATCTATATTTTAGGAAAATGTCACGGTCCCATTACGGAAGTCCGTCATTTGTAACTATTGAATTTGTAATTGTTAGATCATCATGTAACCGTCGGAAATAGTTAATCTAACGCAGTGGCGGAGCCAGGATTAAAATCTACGTATGGCGAAAGAGAGTCGGCGAGCGGCGAGCGGATGGAGCAGTACTGCTGGCGGGCGTCGGCGTCGGCGAGAGCGGTTCAAGAGAAAGAGAGTCGAGAGAATTCAGATCGATCGATAAAGTGGAGGATCATGGTGAGAAGGATGAAAAACGGAAAAAAGATGAGGACTTGGCCATGAAAGAAGGGATCTTGAGCAAAATTGCAGCAGAAATGTGGGTCGCAGAAGGTTAAGAAGACGAAGCAATTGGGAATTAGGATTATGGCCAAAAGCTGAAGTTAAGACAAGAAAAAAAGATTTTTTGTTATTTAACTTGGGTTGTAGGACTTTTGTTATTTAAACTCAAATATTGGGTTTTACTTAGAGTTAGGTAATATGTTCGGTTTCTGCATTTTAGCCTTTTGGGTTAATTCAGCCCATTTCATTTTTATTATGTTCAGATTTTCTAGCAAGGGTACGTTGGGAAATGAGTGAGGAAAAATTGTAAACAAATTATATTTACCCCACATTGGATTGAAGGAAATTAGATAAGCTGTTACAATCAATTACTTTTTTCTCTCTTCTCACCATCTTCCTTCTTTTCTCTCTCTCTCTATCCCTTCTCAAATTCTTATTATTCAAAAATGGCAGAATTATATTTACAGTAATTCTATTGTTTTCAGAAAAAATACAAAAAATATCAAAAAATACAAAAAGAACTGGGGGGTGGGGGGTGTTCGCCGGAGGCCAGGTATGGCGGCCGCCATGCCTCGCCATACTGGTGGCTCCGCCACTGATCTAACGGTTATAAACCTCGATAGAATGGTTCCGAAAACGTAGCATCTTCTTTTATTTTATTGCATGCAATTTCCGCATTTCGCTTATAAGAAATTCAAGTAAAATTTATTCATAAATCATTAAAAACATAAAGTCTCACACATAAATATTGTGCTAAACAACAAAACCAACGCAACATGATTGTTCGATACGTTAAAGACAGACTCAACCAAAGAGAACAACCTAATCCAAAAAAAAAAAAAAAAAGCGCTTACAAACACCCTTATTATTCATTAATTCATTAAGAAAAAAAAAGTACATGCATGCATAAAATCAAACTAACAAAAGCCGCCTAAGCGGCCGCCGCCATGGCCCCTCCAGCCGCTGCCGCCGCAGGAGTCAGCACGTAGATAACGTACACGTAATGCCCCACCTTTGTAATCGGGTCGAGCGACACGGTTCTCGCCAGCACGACTCCTTTCGCCAGTCGGAAAATCCCGGTCCCACCCACCACCGATAAAATCCGAACCTCCTCGTTCACGGGCTGCCTCCCGAAAATACTCATCGTGCTCCCCTCGTAAATCCCGCCCTCGAAAGTCATAGCCATGTTCATGTTGGCGGCCGGTTCGCGGAAATCGGAGTACACGTTCGTCCCTTGGTAGCGGCCGAGGTACTCCGAGCCGGGATCCGCCGTGACGGTGAGCGGGTTGTCTATGACGTAGACCCGCCCGTAGAACCCGGGCGACTTGGCGGTGATGTCGCATGAGGCCACCTCAAAGACCGTTTGGGTCTTGGAGCCGACGAGAAAGTCAGCGTGGATGTAGATTTGGAGCTTGGTGAGGGTTGAGTTTCGGGAGTTGGCGAGGAGTTTGAAGTGCCGGTCGAGGGAGCGGGCTGTGGAGGAGAAGTCGGAGGAGGCTCGGGACGGGCTGGGCCACGAAAGGGCTAGGGCTATGGAGAGGAGGAGGATGAGGATTGTGGATAATGGGTTTGTCATTGCAAGTGTTTTGAATTTCATTTTCATTTGTGAGTGTGTGTGTTTGTGTAAAGGGAGGTTTTAAGGGGAATTTATAAGTGAAGAGATGTAGGAGTTAGAAATTAGGGGTTTATGAGTGTGTGATTGAAAAAAGACAAAAGGAAACATACTAGAGACTCATTTATTTTTGTTGTGTATGGGGTGCATGCGATTCTTGCTTCCTTTGTTCCATATAATAGCAAAAGTTTTAGAAACCAAAAATCCCATGCGATTCTCACCAAATAATTGTAACTTTTTTTTTTTATTTTAATTCAAAAATCTTTATCCCATGTCCTAAATTTAGAGGTGACTTATATGAATAAAACTGCAGACACCTCAATTTTTACTACCACTTTTTTTTTTTTTTTTTTTTCAAATATAACATATGATATAGCAAGTGATCAGCTAGGTTAAGAGTTCGATTAAGAAGGCCGGTTTCGAGTTTTACCTTGGTTAGTCGGTCTGATGTACGTAAACAGACTTGAGCGTTAGAATGTTTACTCCAAAAATCACTGCCAATACTTTCACATACTTTTACAGGTCTGAAGCTAACACTTATATTATATTAGGTGGCTTTTAAGCCATCATTAATAAGCTCAAATTAACTTATAGATTATGTTTGGTAAACCTAACTGATAAACTAGCTTATAATTTTTTAGTAAATTTCAAGCTTATAGCTGATAATTTATGACTTACGGCTGAAAAACTAACTTATATGATATAAGTATCTGGTAAAGTTAACTAATAAACTAGCTGAAACAAAAAATTCAATGAGCTTATTCAAAAAGCTACCCAAAAAAGCTTATAAGATGAGCTCGGGCTTTTAAAAAAAGCTCGCCTTACCAAAACTGCTATGTGTTCACCAAACACAACTTATAAGTTAATTCATCAACTATCAACTAGTTTTTGTTTTTCAACTACATTCACCAAAACATACCCTAAATGATTAGGCTTAAATACAAAATTGACTTTAAGCATAAAATTATAATTTTACAAGCCTAAGTAGCTAATTTCCATTTTTTTTAACTCAATATGGTCTTTTTTTTTTTTTTTTTTTTTTTTTTTTTTTCTAGAATCATCAAATGGTCATTTAGTTGTGGTATTATTACCACTAAAAACAAGATCCATTTGTAGTTCATTTTATTTTCTTTTTCTCCATGTTTTCTCACAATCTTCCTGTTTAGGAGCATCAGTACTGTTACTAAAAAGGTTGAGCAACAAAATCAACCCTTCAATTTTAATTAACAATAAGTACATTAAATTTGCAGATTACACAATTCATCCAATCAACAATTAACAAGTTTTAGGAAATTCATAGATCACAGGACATTTAAGAAAATAATTAATATCAATGAAATTTTCTGCCATCGAGCTAGACGTCTAGCATAGTTCTAACAACAGCAAAACCTTGTTCATCACATGTTAAGATCGAACACTAAACATAAATTACCATTACAAGGACCTAATAAACATTTCCCCAAATAAAAATGTAAGACTGCTCTATAGCTAGTTCCAGTTCAGTTCGACTTTAAATCAACCCACTAAAGAGATCACCAATGTTCTTTAACTAACCGATCAAAATAAAGAAGTCGACAAGCAAGAAGGGGATGAGCAATTGAGGAAACAAGACAAAAGTAGCATGAGAAAGCAAAAAACCTCAACTGGAAGTTAACGATTGTTCACGCCCATAAGGACGTGTTTCTCTAGCAACATCGTTTTTAATCTGCCTACGGATTGGGTTGATGACAAAGAAGTACTGTCACAAAAAGGAAAGAAAAAATGAATCACATTAGTATCTCTTAGAATTTGTGTCCAAGTTAATAAGAAGTATCAGTTGGGAGTGTACAAGTTTAGAGAGGCTTACTTGGAATGCAAGGATTAAAGGGATGAATACTTTTCCTCTCCCGTTAGCATTCGGACGGTCAATCAACTTTTGGTCGATGAGGATACCCTTTTTTCCATTTAAGGCGATATCGGTGATGGTACCAAGAATATTAGGAATCCATGGAGTGCCATTTGGAAGGATCTTATAAAAAAAATACTTTGTAATAAAATCTCATAACACGCAAAAATTATAAAAGTAAATACTTTTGAAAGAAAAGATGATAGGCGCCATAAAAAAATATGAATTATTACCTTTTCATCGTGTTCATTCTTGTTACACCTCCAACTGTTCTCAACCAAAGCAACAGGAATAGAAAATTCCTACAAATTACAGAAATAAGCATCAAAGTGTTAGAGGAAAATGAATGGAAAAATATAAAGCCAGAATAAAATACTATGTGAAAGTCAATTAGCAGCGACCCAGGCTGCAAAACGATCAAGTTTGAACGCATTTGAAGTTTTCATCGCGTACCGAAATTCCTGAAATAATTTTAACATCAAACCTACGTGGAATTTCACTTTTTCACAGAAGAAGGTTAAACTTAACCAGTTGAAAGTCGCGACTTCAAAAGACGCGATGACAATATTTATAAATTCTCTCTGAGTATTTTCCTACCTTTGAGGCACTCCATACGAGTATCCCAGCTTCTAAAACCACTCTTCCATGTAAAAAATGATAATCATACTACTATTATGCTCCCAGCATGGCAATTATCAAATGTGCATCTAAACAGGAATCAGATAGTTCTCCAATTTCAGTCAACATGCATATAAAAAATCCTTACAGAGTCCACCGGTGTGTGATGCTACTGCGTACCTTTACCAAATCTTCTTAAAGAGATTATGCCAAGGTTTAGACTAGCTATAAAATCTGGTGATTTTCAACATTAGAAATCCTCCCTTAACAAAAATAATTTGTTCTGAGTGGATAAAAGATGAATATGATATAAAAAGAGAGCATACTTGAACATCTTTTTTGCTCATCCGAGCCCCTTCCCGTACACATTTCAAAACGGATTCTGATCTGCTGTAAAAGAACTCCTCAAAACCCAAAGAATCCGGAGGTGAGAACTGAGCGTGAGTGAGTACAACCACTGTTTTGTGCCATATTTCTTTGCCAAAACTATCGGTGATGGCTTTCACGACCTGTTTGTCCAAATCATCAACTCTGTACGAATCCAAACGGTCCACGTAAAGCAAGACATCTACAGTTTTTCCCTTGAGGAACCTGCCCAGGAAGCCCAAACACAAAAATATAGCAAGTCATCTTTAGCAGAAAGGAGGCTAGGCTGAAAGAAAAGGTTTGTGAACTGTAAAATTTCAACAAGAGATAATTAAACCCCACAATCTCAAACCTTTTTGTGGCATCCAGCACCTGTCCGTTGATGTATCCTCCATCGACAAGCCCTGGAGTGTCGATAATGTTCAATATAATACCAAATCTTAATCGTGACCGTGAGACCAGCACGGGACGTGGGGTTTCTGACTGATAAAAAAATTGACATAATTATTCCTGATAAGCAGATAATCATAAAACATAACTATATGAAATTTACGCAACTCAAAAATTCCTTTAAAAAAGATTAGTTACCATAAAAGCACCAGCAGGCACCATTCGTTCCCCTATAATGGAATTTATGGTGGAAGACTTACCGACATCACCTTTCCCCATCACCAGGATTGTTACTGTGTGGACATTCTACGATAAATAACAATATTAAACAGTATTTGCAGCCCCCAATCAAACTTATCCAGAGTCATTTGTTGATAGATCCACAGAGATTTCAGAAATGGAAAACCTAATCACAGAACAATGTCCTTAAATAAATAAAGCATAGAGTGTAGCAATTTACAAAGGCACTTTTAGACCGACTATGGAATTCGGAACGCAAATTCGAAACATAAGGGCCTTTTTATTCGTAACCTTAATGTACTTACGGCATTGTCGTGAATCGGAGCCAGGTTTAAAAACAATTATAACCAAGAAAGATAAGTGAACCTGTTTCCTTAATTTTGCAAACATCTCGAACACTTTTTCTCGACTGGCATAAGGAAACTTATCAAGCTCAGTCCATTCTCGTTCAAATTGTCCAGCCATTTGTTGCTGCCCATCATCACAATGAAAATTTCAAATCAAATATGCAGAATAAATTGCATCAACAACAATGCGCATTCACGCAAAGAAAATGTAAGGAAAAAGGGCACCAAAAAAAAAAAAAGACTTAGAAACCCAAAATTCTGGTTTACCTAACACAGAGCATAATACTATCACAGCCCATTCAACAAAATCGATTCTTTATTCAACAAACCAACTTCGAGGGACATTAATAATGTCCAGAGCAATTTTAGCAACATCAGTGGAGGTGTGGAGCGAATAGAGCGGCAGAAACTGGAGAAGGGTTTTAGATAAATGTGAGAAATTAGACGGTTACCTTATCGGGAAATCGGTGGCTTTACCGGTGGAGCACCACCTCCTTTCTGTCTCTAACTGGCCGCGTCCGGTGGAGGCCGAGGGCTTACTGAAAGTTTCTGCTTTTATCGGCATCTTTTATTTATTTGAATAAAAACAATTTTGAAATATAAATTGTGAAAATTGTTGAAACTGTTTTTTTTTTTAGTCAGCCACATATCCGGACAACAAGGGTTTTCTGGACGACAAGGGTTATCTGCATTTACAAAGACCAAAGACCTTGTTTAAGCCATATCAAGCTGCTTACCACTTGAATCAACCCCTATGAAACCATTTTTTAGTGGAAATTATACGTTGACACGTTGTTGACCTAATTATGCATATTTTATTTAAATTATTTCATACTAAGTATATTGCTAATTTATAGGGTTACCTGTAAAATTTCATTTAACTAATTGTTAACTAGTACGAATCTTGTGAGATGCACGGGTAAGAGACGTTTATTACATTAATATTTATAAAGAAGTTTAAATTGTGCAAAATCACATAGAATATGTTTATTTAAAATTAGTATACAACCCGACAATGAAGTGCAGCTTGAGTGGACTGGGAACTGATCCTACTTAAGATGAAAAAAAATAGTACAAACTCCTACGGTGCATGTAATTGATAATAAAATACATTATATTAATTTCATAATAAGTGTCATATTAAATTTTTATTCAGAAATTCGATTTAACTACAATATGATTCCATAAAATAATTATTTTGGTAAAATTTTATCATATGTTTAAAAATTTATATTTATATAAATAATAAGTATAATTCACATTAGCTAACAAAATTGAATCTTTTACCATAAAACATAACTACAAATTCCTAATTACTCATGTAAGAGAAGGATGAAATCTGACAAAATGCAATCGGGCGGCATGAAATCACACAGTAGCTATAGAGATTGAATCTTTTACAATGAGTTATAACTAATCCCACAAATTAAGGGAAACATTTAATGCTTTTTCATTTTACTGAATAAAAAAATTCAAAAACTTACTCAAATTGGTAAGTATTTAATGTTAATAAACTTTGACTAAGAATTTGACTTCTTATTTTTAAAAAATGTTATTCTTTTTATATAAGTATAGATTTATTGGGTTGCTTGTGATGGCCTTGTTTGGCGATCAATGGATAACAAATAGCGGATAGCGGATTGTATCAGCGGATAGCGGGTCATATTAACTGATTTGACCAACGGATTGCATTAGCGGTTTTTAATAAGTGTTTGGTAAATAGCTGAAAGCTTATAGCTGTTTGACATTGTAAAATAACCAATAATGACATTTTATTATTTAGGTGTATTCTTTTAATAATAATGTATTAAAACATTCGATATTATTTAGTTGGTGATTTATATATATATATATATATATATTTTTTAAATTTACTAACACTTGATGAAGAAATTATGAATTTTATATTTTTCTAGATAAATATATCATATGGATGTCATATTATTATTTATCAGCACCATAAACCAAAATGTACATTGTAAAATAAATAATACAAATTAAAAAGTTCCAAATAAATGATTGTGAACCCTCCATCCCAAAAAACTGCTCTAATGAGCTTTTTATTAATTAGAGTTTTGGGCCTAAAAAGCTTATCAAATAAGTTATTTACCAAACATGCTCAATAGCGGATTTGATGGGTCAAACCTCTCAATTAAGTCCAATCTGCTAATTATCTTCAATCCCGCTATCTTCCAAACGGGGCCATTACAACATTGTATGAATTAATTTTATAATTCCTACTTACGTTTTTGTTCACATATTTTGAACTTTCAATTTCAATATTAGTTATTATTTATAAAGGAATTTTGTTCACATATTTTGAACTTTCAATTTTAATAATTAATATTCTTTTATTTTATATCAAATTAATTTTAGTTATTATATTTTATATTGATTCATAATTAAACCTTGTACTACTAAACATGATTTTACCTCGCCCTCCAGCCTTGTTTCCTTCATCTTGTTCGCTCGAACTTCGAATTCTTGCTCAGTATCTTTCACAAGCATGGAGAAGCTGAAATCAGTAATCCCTGAAGAGTTACGGCGGCGAATCTCGGAGAGCAAGACCGATGACCTCCGCTCAACGTGCTTTTCTCTCCTTAATTTCTTCGAGACATCGCACCTGTTTCACCAGGTACCCGCTTTTAATGAATAAATAAATTAGAAGCTCATGTTTCTTTATTTTGCTTCTCGTACATTCGATCGAGCTTGTGTAGATGGTTAGAGACTTGACGAGCCCAGAAATGGCTTTGTGCGGGAAGAGTAAAGAAGGTGCGATGGAAGCCAAGGCCAAAGGCAATGAGTGCTTTTCAAAAGGGGATTATTCAAGTGCTTTGCATTTCTACTCACAGGTTGAACAAAAAAGATTGATCTTTTTAGCCATAATAACTAAATTTTACACTTCAAGGAGGAGTTCAAGTCTTATGGGTTGTTCTATTTCATTTCTTTTTCTCAATTTTATCTTCTGTTTTAGCTAAATGCTGGATGATGGAATAATTTTACACGTGCAACTTATTCGATGTGTTGAAATACAAGATGAAATAGAAAATGAAGTGGGGAACCAAACTGAGTACGGCCAACATCCTTGGGCTCGTGTTTTACCTTGGTCTTAATGCCTCACTCTTTGATATTCTATTTCGTTTTATGAGCATTAGTTGTTATGGGAAAGTATTCATGTTGTGCTCGAAGTATCAACTCTGGATTTTGAAATGTCAGATGTGTTACTTACCTTAAATGTTTGGTTCACATAGGACCTGTTACTTTAAAGGCTTCAGATTTTTTTTGTGGGACGTCTAACGTTGTATTCAATACTTGTATCTTCTTCTGGTTCCCAGTTTTTTTCAAGTAGTGAAAAGGCAAGGTATGGATCTTGTTAAAATTATGTATTTTGTGGTTACCAAACCATGTATGAAATGTGGATTTTGTGCTTTAGTGATTAAGATGAATCATGTAATCATTCTCTGCACATGAATTGAGCAGGCTCTGCGTGTTGCACCAAAGGATGTCAAGGATAAGGAGAAAAATCTGGTTGCTACATTGTTCCTCAATCGTGCATCCTCATTGCATGTGAGTTTTTGCCACGATTTTTTCCTGTGCTATGTGTATTATATTACACAGGAGTGCTTTCTTATCGTGTTTAATATGGGCTTAAAAATGGAAGGCTTATCATATCGGCTGGTCCCTTTTTTTATTTATTTATTTTTCCTTGAGCAGAGGTTTTGATCCATTTGATGCAATTGTTTTGAGTTAATTAGTTTGATTGATTCTTTCTGTATTCATGATTTCTTTTTGCCTGTTTATCTTCAGAAATTGGGATTATTTCTGGAAAGTCTGCGTGACTGCAGCCGGGCTCTCATAATATCCCCTGCATATGCGAAGGTGTGGTTTTTATCATCTATCATGTCCATTTTACTTAAAAAATGAATAAGGACAAAAGAACAAAAAAGGATAAAATCCTTGGGCAACGGGTTTCATTTATTTCTACCCCTGTTAACTTAAATGTAGTTATGCAGAAAGTATATTGCGGCTTTCAGGAACCTTGTGCGGTTTTGCTGACCATCATCTTTTGATTAATTTGGTGGAAACTTGTGATTATACTGTTCAAAACTCACTTGAAAGCTAACTCACTCAGAGTTGACATAATTTATGGACACGTACTTTTGTCATTGCATAACATCAAGAAACCGCATGTCAGTTCCTCATTTTGATTTTATGTATTTCGTTTGAACTAAAATTATGTATTCATATTTTTCCCAGGCATGGTTCTGGCGAGCCAAGGCAAATTCTTCATTGGGCAACCTCAAAGATGCTATAGATGATTTGAATGTATCCCTTAGCGTGGAGACATCCTCAAGTGGGAAAAGACAGATAGAAAGTGAATTAAATATGTTAATGGGCCAATCAAGGTTGAGAAGCAAGGCAGTAGAGAATCCAAATAATGACAATTCAGGTTTTTCGTCGTCCTTCACTAAATGTAATATTTAAGCTATCATATCCAGTATGCATTACTTTTACTGCTTGCACCACTTATGTTTGCTCTCTCTCTCTCTCTCTCTCTCTCTCTCTCTCTCTCTCTCTCTCTCTCTCTCTCTCGTGTGTGTGTGTGTGTGTGTGTGTGTTAAATATCTACTCTCTGGTAACATGTGTTTTCTACTGTCTTGGATTCATATAATGTAGGTCTTATGTCACAGATGAGAGACTTCAAATGGATCTCCATTGTGTCTCCACTACAGCTAAAGGAAGGGGGATGGCCGCATCTACCGACATTCCTTTGGCATCTTTAATTCACAAAGAAGAACCTTATGCTGCGGTATGGACTAAAAAAGATCAATCGAACAATAGTACACTCTAGCAATTACAAGTAATATTTACCATGCATAGTAGATAATACGTATCCTTCCGGGTATCTGATATGTATCATTTTGTCAATACTGATTGTTTGAATTCTAACACGGCAAATTGGTGCAGATTCTGTTAAAGCACTGTCGGGAAACTCATTGTGCTTTCTGCTTCAATGAACTACCAGCAGATACTGTGCCATGTGTGTCTTGTTCAATCCCACTGTACTGCAGCCTAAAATGTCAAGTGCAAGCTGGGGACCAATATTTTTCAAATTGTAAGAAAGACCATGGATCTCTACAAGACTTGCCTCATGATCTTGTGCGATATATTAGAAACGTGACATTACCTGACATTTCAAGTTCAAACACCGAACGTGCTCCAGAACATAGGCATGAATGCCGAGGCATGCATTGGTCTGCAGTTTTGCCATCAGATGTGGTTTTGGCGGGCCGTATTCTGGTAAAGCATATGGAAGAACAAGGTTCTGGTGCTGCTCATCCTATATTTCATGGGGTTCTGGTAATTATGTAAATATAAAAATATTTTTGGTGTCTGCTTGGGCGTTGCTTCATGGTTTTGTGGTTTTATTATGCTCCAGACTGAAAACCATTTTTTCCTTTTCTTTCTCCCCTCTAGAATCTCTGTCAGAATTATGAACGACTTTCAGCTGAAACCAAATTGGAGTATCACATTTACTCTATAATTCTGCGACACAGTCTTCAGCAATTTTATAGTTCTAAACTTTCTTCAGAGTTGGCCATTGCACCAGAGGTAGTTCCGATAGTTATGATACGAAGTTCATATCGTTGAAGTCTTTGTCCATACATTATATCTCTCTTTTTTTTTGCCTCGTTTGATGTGCAGATTATTTTGCTCCTCTCTAAAATTAGGGTCAATTCCATGGCAATTGTTCGTATTAAATGCTCAGATGGACAGCAGCATCCTGATTGTGATGCAACCAGTTCTGTGGAACAGGTATTTGTTGCTGGTGAAATATTTAACTATTGGGGTTGAACGATCATCATAGTATCAATGTTAATCATTCACCAAATGTTAGTAAATACAGTGACATTAAATATATCAGGTTGAGAAATATTGGAAATTAATTAAATCTTTTTTTTTTTTTGTGTGTGTGTGTGTGCGCGCGGATGTGGGGTTGGAGGGAACATTGTTGCTGTGTATGTGTTATATACTATTGAGTATTGACAATAAGATAGCAGGGCATTTAAGATTGTTTGTTGTGATTTCCTCTGTGATCGAAGGCTTTGCATTTATGTTACTAGGCATAATTGTTTTCTCTGATACCAGTCTCTCTCTGTTCGGTATGATGGTATCAATATGATCTAATCATAGTTGTGGAATTTCAAGTATACTAAATCCTTCAGATTGTTTATTTTTATAGGTCCAAGTGGCTCAAGCTGTATATTGTGGTGGTAGCTTATTCAACCACTCTTGCCAGCCAAACGTCCATGGATATTTCCTTTCACGTACCCTCTTTATACGAGCAACTGAAAATGTCGCCGCTGGATCTGACCTGGAACTGTCCTATGGCCCTCAGGTAGTCAGGTTTTGGATTTGGTAAATATATCCTATTTGTTGAAAAATAGAAATAAACTGATTTCTTTGGTCTCTTATCGTAGCAAAGCGGACTAAGATTCTAAGATGAAGAATTTTATCCCCATGAAATAATTACCAATTGACAATCATCACATAAGTATCATGAACCCATTTTATGCTCAATAACTTGTCAAAACACCATAAATAGTAGAATCAATATATTGCAAAAATAAAAAAATAAAAATAAATAAATGTATATTGAGTTTGTTCTTAGTTGTATATTATTGACTACAGGTTGGGGAGTGGGATTGCAGTGAGCGTCGGAAGTTTCTGGAAGATCGATACTCATTTATCTGTCAATGTAATGGCTGTGCACAAGTGAATCTACCGGATCTCTTCCACTCCGGCTACCGGTGTACTAAGCCAAAGTGCTTTGGAGTTGTCCTGGACATTGGTGTTGCTGAATATGAGCTAGAGAAATTCAAATACTGTAAAGGATTAAACTCTTTACAGGTATTGTGCATTGAACGTTTGTAAGTTGCACAAAATTCTTGTTATTAAACTTGTTTGCTTAACTCTTAGAACTCGTGGCATATTTAGATGAAAGTGCACTACATAAAAATAAGATCTAGTTTTACACACTTAACGACATCTAGAATGGTTATTCTTTCCCTTAAAATCAGTAGGAAAATAAAAGCCTTGCTGTAATTATCATTTTTGTGTTTCATTTTTCATATCGACGAGCATTTCTAATTAATCACATCGTCTCGCATGACGAGGGTTACTGTGGCGCCACTTGTTGTAACTGTATTTCTGTATCTTTTCATTATAATTCAATAGATACAAAGGTTCTATTTATATATGCAACTAAGAGACAAATAATGCTAATCAAATAAATCCTATCCCTTCTTGAGGATAATATTATATACTTTCATAAAACTCTATAATCTATATTTGCATGCATCCTAACACCACTAAACATGTATATAGTTGTGATCAAGTTTATCTTTGCTCATTATCTTATTTGCTCTGTTTATTGAAGGAGTGTGTGCTCAATGACAACAAGTTTGGTGGAGTAGCCCGCCACATGTTTGAGCAAAGTGATTATTGGCGGTGCTTTAAGCCAGGCCATTGTTTGAGTTGTGGCTCTTTTTGTGATATACAAGCTTCGCAACGGAAAATTACTGGAGGTGATGTTTATGTTCGAAGGTATAATGCAAACTTTTTCACTCATTCATTTTCTTTTATTCGTGGAACTAAAAAATCTTGAAATAATTATGTCACGTAGTTCTGTTTGTGCCAACTGTCAAGATTCCGTTTTACATAACCCGATTTGTATCTCTGTTACATATAGATATCCACATCCTGAATGTGTAATAAACTGCTAGCATTTTCCCTTTTTTCTTTTCTTTTCTTTTTTTGGTAAGTAACTGCATTTATCAGTATAGATTTCACCGTTCCATTTACTGGTTAGGTTGCAGGATACGGTAGCTTCTGGAGATCAAATCACAACTAACTTAATCACGGATGCTCTGAAATATATTGATATTTTAAAAGCAGTACTGCATCCATTCAACAAGAGAGTAGCTGAGGTACTTTCATTTGTTTTTTGTTTTTTTTAACCTTCTTATTTTATACTTTTATATATAGAGAGTAAAACTTATCCTTGCATTTTCTTATCTTGATAATTGATACATTTGCAATATTTTAGATATCCAACGAACAAGTCTTCAGCTGATTCATAATGTTTTTTTCTTTTTTTTTTTTTTTTTTTTTTTTCAGGTGGAAGATAATATTGCACAAGCATTTTGTTTGGTTGGAGAACTTCGAGCTGCACTGGACCATTGTCAGGCATCAATTGAAGTAAGATTTCAGTTGATCATGATTTTCAGAATTAGAGCAATCTTTGGATTTAACAACTTTGACCAATTTTTGCAGAGGTCTATGTTAATAATAACGTTAGAATCTCCCCCTCCCTAAGTGGAATAAAAAAGTAACTCATATATATGTGCACGAACTATTTGTAGTATAAGTACCATATGGTGAGTGCGAGTGTATTTTTCTAGCCCGCGTTCTACACCTTATAAGCTTGCTCTTGATGTTTGACCGAATTATAGAGAAAACCCAATTGTTTTTCAAAACTTGCTGCTACTGTTTGATGTACTAAAAACTGCCACTCGAGGGTTCCTTTTCTTCTCTGATATTAGATTCCTTCATATAGAGGCTGCTATGTGCTTGAACTGATAACCCTTCTTTATTATGAGCCTTTTATGTTTGTCATAAAATTATAGGCCAATCTGTGTAACTTCAAACTTTTACAACAGATCTTGGAAATGCTTTACGGTGAAAACCACATTGTTGTTGGGAATGAGTTGATTAAACTAGCGTCCATTCGGCATTCCATGGGTGACAAAATGGATGAAAAGGACACGAGTCGAATGGTACAAATATTTTCTCGATATTACGGATCTCACACAGACATCATTTTCCCACATTTGCGGTACCTGAAGAGTGGAGCCCGCAGCTCCGTTTGAGTTTGGAATTCATGCTCGTGTTTTTGTTCATCTGTTGACTGCCTGATCCTTCTGAAGTTTCAATGCATTCTTGTCTGGAGATTAGGTAATGGAGCAACTTGGTTATGAAAGATTTTCCAGTTTAATCTGTAAGATTAAATCTTAGTTTAATTATTTTTTATATATATATTTTTTTAAGAGACTAGTTTGTATGGTTTATTCATTTTTTTTTTATTATTTTTAATTATTCCAACAAACTAAGTACATTACATTATGAACAGTATGAAGTGTAATTGATAACATAGTTTTTGAATAATAAAAAGTGGACAATCTCCAATTATCACCCGCAACCCGGACTCCGGATCATGTTGGTCTTTCGTATGTCGACTTAATTGAAAAAAAAAAAAAAAAAATCTTTTAACTACAGTTAATATTTAAAATTTAAAAATTTTCAATGTTCTTTCATATTTTAAAATTGTTTTTTATATGAATATAAAATAAAATTTAAATGCTTATTTTTTGTTGACGTGTACTGTTCTGTCTACATATGGCCATGGGTCACCCGGTTTGGAACCGGCACGAACTCGGTCCGGTCCAACCTGTTGATGACGGGTCGTGGCCCGTGCCTGAATTTACACCGGCCAGTTCAAGATCGGCCATTTTGAAATCTGGGCCGGGTTGGTTCGCTCAGGAAAAATCAACTATTTTCAATTTATTTTAGTACGGGTCCCGAGCTGGTCTGGTTTTGGGTGGAAATTGGCCCGGCCCGTTGGGTCGTGTACCCGATACGTATTTAGGTATGGGCCAATTCAAGGTCGGCTATTTTGAATTCTGCAACTCACTGGGCGGGCCCGGCTCGAAATTTGGCTATGTCTAATTCTGCCCTTTCAACTTATCGAACTGGCTAAGTTAGAGCCCAAAAAAAGGCTAAAAAAGTCACTGGGACAGTGATTCAACACAAATAAATAATTTGTGTGTTCGAGCTAGAGCTTAATTGATTTATATTAAATAGTCTAAGAAACCCGAGTTTGAGAGCGTGTTTGTATAAAAATATATCCGATTCAAAATATGTTTTTTGGACTAACCAGAGTTAATTCTGAAAAAATAGATATGGTTAATTTTCGGCAGTCTTGGAGAAGAAGTACAAGACTAAAGATGTTGGAACAAAAAAACTCGTTGTCGACAAGTTTCTTGACTTTGAGATGGTTGACTCGAAAACCAGTGTATCTCAAGTGTTAGTTTCAACTTATCTTGCACGACATTCATGCTGAAGAAATAACTCTGAGCGAGTTCTTTTAAGTTACGGTTGTGATCGAGAAACTGCCGTCGGGTCGAAAATGCCTTGTTACGTGTGTATAACTAAAAATAATTAAAGAGAAAATAAAGCAGAAGATCAAATTCCTTTTACTAATGGCAGGGATGCCTTATTAATGCATAGGAGGATTATTGCAACTAGTAGTTGTTGCAGTATTAAACTATGTCCAACTGATAGCAATTGGACTCCGGACGACATGATTATTCCAATCGCACCACTTAATTTCACCAAATTTGTGTGTGCCCGGCGGCATTGGTCCGGTTATCTCGAACGTCACGGTATAAGACCTCATCTCATTTCTTTTACGAAAAGTCAACCTATTAGGGAGAACGGAAATCTTGACTGAGTTGCTTGGTGAAGAGATGGAGACCATGTACGTGGACCAGAATGATCCGACGTTGGTAACCACTCTCTTGTGTGTAACCACTCTTGTGGTGTTGATATCAGCTGGCACTTGAACGACGAACGAGGGGTAGTTCAAGTCGGTCGCGCTGTATGCATTCTTGGGGTCACATGTGAAATTTTGTTTTGTGATGATCTTCATCTGCTGGGACGTGTAGTTGAGCGCACAGAGGAAATTTAGATAGTCGTCGGGGGTAATATTGTAGACCAACCCTGGGTCAAGGGCGGGTATGGGATTCACGTGCCCTGCTCCATGATCGAATGGCGTGGACTTTTTGCCTGTGGATGCATCTATCATGGGGTTCCCTCTCTTGTCGGTCGTGTAGGCTGTGGTCATGAGTGCCGATCGGATAGCTGCGGGACTCCAGTCTGGATGGGCCGCCTTGAGCAGAGCCGCCAGGCCGCTAACATGAGGGCACGACATCGAAGTTCCAGATATTATGTTAAAATCAACCCTGCGTGTGTCGATGCTCAACTCCGCGGGGCTCAGTGCCCCGGACCACGCGGCTAGAATGTTCACACCTGGAGCTATCAGGTCCGGTTTCAACACCTGGGGGGTGATTGAGCTCGGTCCCCTTGAGCTGAAATCAGCGACCACGGGCGACGGCTCAGCCCCAAACCTTGTTTCGCCAAATATAATTGTGGCCGTTGGGCTGCGATTCGACCACAGGTATCTCCTTATCTCGTCCCCTGCCTTCTGGCCGACATTCAAGGCGGGAAGCAAGTGAGCGTCCGCCTCTACCTCCTCGCCATGGACATTGGTGTTAGCCAGAACCATACCAACCCCACCGGCTTTCTTAACCACAATGCCCTTCTCGCATCTGTCATTTTCCCCTCGGTCACACAACACAATTTTACCCCTAACCCTTTTCGGGATGAGAGTGTCAATCAAACAGAAGCGGCCGTGGGTGCCGTTTTCGCTTGCTTGCCCAGCGTAAACAATGGGCACTAGTTTATGGGGCAGTGAAGAACCTTCGCAGAAAGATGTACTAGCATAAGTTTTCCCGTTGCCGAGCTTGACGTAGGCGGGAAAGTCTCGATCTATTGTCCCAGCGCCAACGGTGGCTATCCATGGGGCCAAGTTCACCGTGCTGGAGGAGTTGGGCCCCGAGTTTCCAGCGGAGCAGGAGATGAAAATACCATTGGCTGCGGCGGTGAAAGCACCGATGGCGACACTTTCTCTGTATAACGGAACCGGTGAAGAAATCCCCAATGAGATGGACAATATGTCGACTCCATCGCTAATGGCCACATCGAAGGCCATATATATATCGGAGTTGTAACACCCGCCAATCCAGCAAACCTTGTATATGGCGACCCTGGCCTGCGGCGCTATACCGCGTGCCGTCCCATTGGCGTACCCGAACAGGTTGGCGCTGGGGACAGCAGATCCAGCAGCAGTGGATGCAGTGTGGGTCCCATGGCCTCGGTTGTCCCGCGCCGATTTGTACTCTCTGGACCAGTTAACAGGGGGATCGGCATTGTATTCATAGCCATTCAAGAAGTACCTGGCCCCAATCAATTTCTTGTTGCACATGGATTCATCAAAGTGGGACCCTTGCTCACATTCTCCTCGCCAGGATGTGGGGATGGGCCCATATCCTGCGTCGTTGAAGCTCCGGCTCTCTGGCCAGACGCCAGTGTCGATGACCCCGATGACAATGTTCTGCTGTCGAGCTTTGGGGAGATTGTATCTGATCTTGTAGTCGTAGTCCAGCCTGTCCAGGCCCAGAAATGTGGGGGTCCGGGTTGTGGAGAGCTCCAGCCTGGAGTCGGGCTGGACGGAAAGAACCCCGGCCCGGGACGCCATTAATCGGGCCTCCTCGTCTGTGAGGCTGCCTGCGAATCCATGTATCACTTGGTCGTAAGCATAGAGCATCTTGTCCGAGCCCGACACCGACTTGAGCGTCGAGGCGTACCAATGGGTGTGGTGCTTGAATTCCGCCGGCATTTCGGATTTGGACATGTGGACGATGTAAGTCTTCTTGGCCGCCATGGATAAGTGGAATATAGCTACAAGCAGTACTAATCCAACCGTTAAAGTCGTCGGAATTTCCATTTGTTTTTTTTTTCTTCCTTTTTTTTTTCGCTTTTTCTATTTTTTCAAACTTTGTAGGTTTAGGCAAGATATTGATGATAGTGAAAATCTTGGAAAGCTGTGAAATATAGCGAGTTGAATTGTGTATGTATATATAGATGGTTCACCTTTGTGCTTATAAAGAGCTGTTAATAAATCCAATATTATGTTTGCATTATTCAAGAAAGTTCCTAGCAAATTTGCAAAAGCACTGAGAGTAAATCTAACAATTAGCATAGCAACTATATATTTTTTTATTAGATACTAGTAAGTTGCACGTGCGGAGCACGTGAACCATATAGTGTGTCTAATTGGATTTGCGTATGTGATTAAGTTGATTTGACAAAATTATATTATTTATGATATAATTTCAAGTTAAATATAAGTATATTTATATATTTAAGTGAAAAATAGCTAGGATCATACAAACTCACTCCTATTTCTATTATTTGTCGTTTTGAGAAACAACCCGTTAATTAAAAAAAAAATTGATTGCCAATATTAACCTTATTTAATGATGTATGGAAAAAGATGGAGATGTGATATGAAGAGACACTGTGTATTAAATGGAGGGTTAAAAATGGAAAAATATGAACAAAATAGCTAAAACGACATTTATTTAATCAATGATCAATTAAGTCATAATGACAAATAATAAAAATAGGAGGGAGTATATGAGAAACAAATTGTAAAGGGTGTGATTAGATATGAGTTATAAGAGGTCTTAATCGGTTATGATCGGTTGACTTATTTCATACTTCATTTAATTTTAATCAAACAAAATTGGTTAAAACTGGTTGGCTTTATATCCAACCATGCCTAAAAGGCTCAACAAATATTCGTTTTGGAAGTTTGAAGACAATCAATTTAATGCTAATTGAACAAATATTTCAAGTAAAAATCAATAAGAGTTGAAGACACGTATACAAAGACTAACATAAATATAAAATAATTTTATTTGCATTAACACATTGTCAAAAAATCATGAAATTTTAAATTTTAATTGAAAATGATATGATAATGTGGACATGGTAAAGTTTCTTTTGCCTAAAAAGTTAATCTAATATTAATAGAACAATCGGTTCTATCTATTAGCATTTTAATTTTAATTTTTTACTTTATTGTGGTTCACAAGTAACATATTAATCAACTTAATCTATCTCATATTAAAGACTAAATATTAACAACTTGAATTAGTCATATTCGCTTTTATCCAAGAGTATAGAATAAGTATTGAATTCGATACAAAATATTTGCATAATGTAAAAGTACAATGAATCTTCACATATTGACGTACTTAATTTTGCTATTATTTCTAATGTTTCAAGTTTATGTTTTATGTTTTAAATACATAATTTGGTCAATCTAAATTAAAAAAAAAATAAAAAATCATATATAGTTGTATAATATTATTATTCAAACACGAGGCATTAAAATTTAAACTACATTTACATAATAATTTATGTATATTTTCTAAATATAATTATATAGACACACACACACACACACACACACACACATATATATATATATATATATATATATATATATATATATATAACTAAGAAAATAGAATGAGTAAATTTATTATTTACTCCAAATAAATATTAAATATGTAACATGGTGACATATGATTGGACTCTCATAGTGGGTAACACAATGAAAAAAATAAATAAAAAAGGTGTGAGAAGTTATTTTATATAAAAAAAAAATATTTAACATGAAATACCACATGTTAGTGCATTTTTCCACATTGGTTTGAAAAACATTATGCTGAAAATAAATAAAAATATGAAAAAAGAGATAAACAATTATCTCAAACACCAATTACATGACATTAAAATGAAGAACTAATGGGTCGCTTATTAATCATTGGCGTATTATTTGCTCAAAATAAAAATAAAAATTAACAATCATAATTTTATAAATTAAAATGTAGAAGTAATTAATAACTGATAAAATAATATAAGTTAAATATCAAATTGTTATTATGAAAATATAAAAAATATTACTCAATGATATACCATTTTAATTATTGTACTACAATTCGAGCGTTGTATATTGATAAGCTAGTATTAGTTAAGAGTTTCACAAGCCTTTTGTACTTTAGTAGTTTATATTTCAATATGCATGTTTTTCGGTTGACACAAAAGCAAGTGAACTTAAAAAAAATAATATAACTTTTATAATATAAATGCTGATAATAATTTATTTTTAGTTCATAAAATCCATAACATATTTCCTAAAAGTTATAACATTATTAATTATTATTATTATTATTAGCCAATTTAGTGCTATTTTTGTAACGAATCTTTCCACCCAAAGTTTATTGGAAAAAATTAGAAAGTTATTTTCTTAAATTCGATGCGCAAGTTAATGTTTTCATTATCTTACAAACCATTAATGGTTAAAATGTTATGACTAATTAATTTGGTCAAATAGTTGTCTTCTATGGATGAATAAATTATAACATGACATTATACAAAAATTAAGATACATTTTTATATTGAGACAAATAATTTTGTAATGTAATAGATATGTGCAATAGATATATGCCCTTTGATATTTGTAGGTATTTCTAATGTTTCAAGTTTATGTTTCATATTTTATGAAACTTATTTTGGTCAATGTACATAAAGAAATCCACAGCTATATAAAATTATTTTTCAAACACAAGGCACTAAATTTAAAAATTAAACTATATTTACATAATAAGTTATGTATATTAATATATACATATATAATAAAAACCTAAGAAGAATGAACAAAATTATTTACTACAAATAAATGTTAATATGTAACATTTTGACATATGATTGGACTTTCATAGTGAGTAACCCAATGAAAAGATAAATAAAAAATGTGTGTGAAGTTATTTTCTTAAAAATTTATCTAACATGAAATACCACATGTTAGTATATTTTTCCACAAATAAAAATTAATATCATAAGCGTATTATTTGCTCAAAATAAAAATAAAAATTAACACTATATAATTTTATAAATTAAATGTAGAAGTAATGAATAACTTATAAAATAATATAAGTTAAATATCAAAATGTTACTGTAAAATATTAATTAAAAATGTATTATTTTAAACAATGTACTATATTTAGTGCATTTTAGTAATTTCTTTTATCATATAAATGATGACAGAATTATTTTGTAGTAATTAAATCCATAAACATTTCCTAAAAGTTCTCATATTATTAATTATTATATTAAACTCGTTCTCGAAATATTATTTGGGTTAATATAAACATGTAATCCAAAATATTATTCTCTTATAATTTTTATCTTACATTTTTTAAATAAATAACATAATATAATTTATAAGTGAAATGAAATATTATTTGGGTTAATATAAACATGTAATCCAAAATATTATTCTCTTATAATTTTTATCTTACATTTTTTAAATAAATAACATAATATAATTTATAAGTGAAATTGCATTAATGAGAAAATTTATCAATATAAGATAAGTTTTTATCGTGAGTTAACAAAATTATCTTGGGTTAATATAAACACGTAATCCAAAATATTATTCTTTTAAAATTTTATCTTACATTTTTTTAAATAAATAGCATAATATAATTTATAAGTGAAATTGCATTAATGAGAAAATTTATCAATATAATTGTCAGTTAACAAAATTATCTTAAGAATTTGAAAAATATCCAAATCCAAAACTAATCAAAAAATTTGCCTCCATTCAAAAAAAAAAATAAAAATAATAATAATAATAAATCCACAAAACTACAAAAATAAAATAAATAAATAAATAAATAACCAATATGTCAGATTTGCAAAAAGTGTCAATTTATATAATCAAGATTTCTACTATCTCTCTCTCTCATTAAATGTCGTACATATATGTGAGTGAGATTTGCAAAAGAAGAGTCAGTTTAATCAAGATTAGTTATATCTCTACACAAATGACAATTAAGCCATTAAAAACTTCAAAAATTAAGGATAATTTGGTCTGTCAAAATTTTTACAGAAATATTGACCCTTTTAAGATAGTAGAGATAGAGATAGAGATAGAAATAGAGATAGAGATAGAGATAGAGAAGAGATAGAGATATATACTTTGCAATTAAAATATCATACTTTAAAAAATAATGATAAGTAAAGTATGATATTTTATTATATAAATAGGCATGTATGTTAAAAACAATGATGAAAGAGATATTTTAGTCCTAACGTCATCTGAATATATACAAAAAAATTAGTCCTAACGTCATGGGAATATATATAAAAAATTAGTCCTAATGTCATCTTAATCTTCTTGGGGTACGCTGTGATGAAGTTTCTTGGTACGATATTTGATGACAATCTCCAGTTTACGTTTTCTTGAAAACGGAAGCACTTCTAGAGACTAGAGTGTAAGAGCTTCTCAAACCCTGCTTTACCTCAGCGCGTTACTCTAAAAATTATCTCCAATCCTGCGTCAGATGTCATCGCTACTCCCTCAGCGCGTTATTGTACAAATTACCTCCAATCCTGCGCCAGATGTCATCGCTACTCCAGTGCAATAAACAGTGTTGTGATACGAGAGAGACGACACAAAGTTTTGGGTGAAATCATCTCAATCGGATGATACAACTTTCTATAAACCAAGAATATATACACAAAATTATGGCTACATATAACCTAAGGATAATACGGTAAATACACAAATATACACAATAACACCCCTCCCCCCCCCTCCATCCTCAAGTTGGAGCATGCGGATTGCGAATGCCCAACTTGCCAATAAAGAAATCAAATTCACGCTTCCCAAGCGCCTTAGTGAAAATGTCGGCGAGTTGTGCCCCAAAAGGAACATGAGTAGTAGAAATGAGACTCTGAAGAACATCATCTCGAACAAAGTGTCAGTCCACCTCAATGTGCTTAGTGCGCTCGTGAAAAACCGGATTTGCCGCAATATGCAGTGCAGATTGACTGTCACAGTGTAACCACATAGGCTGAGAGTGAGCGACACCAAGAGTAGATAACAATCCCCGTAACCACTTCAACGCGCATAATGTAGTAGCCATCGCCCGACATTTAGCCTCAGCAGAAGAGCGTGCCACAGTAGGTTGTTTCTTGGTTCGCCAATAAATAGGAGACTGGCCTAGCTGAATAAACCAACCAGAAAGAGAACGTCGAGTGAGAGGGCAAAACGCCCAATCCGAATCACACCATGCATAGAGTTGAAGATCGCAATCAGTACGAAGATGAATCCCCTGACCAGGAGAGCCTTTCAAATATCGAACCACACGCAGAGCAGAGTCCCAGTGAGCATAACGTGGTTGATGCATAAATTGAGAGAGCATATGCACTGAGGAAGACAACTCAGGTCGAGTCACTGTCAGATAGATAAGACGTCCGACAAAATGACGATATCGCTCAGGATCAGACAATAGATCACCCTCAGCAAGAGGGAGCTGATGATTCTGCTCTAATGGAAAATCAGCTGGCTTGGTCCCTAATAGTCCGACCTCAGCTATGATGTCAAGAACATACTTTCGCTGATAGGGAAAGAAGCCAGAAGAATTCCGGGCAACCTCGATACCCAGAAAATATTAAGCAACCCAAGATCCTTCATGTGAACACAATGACTCAAGTAACTCTTGAAGGCCGCAATGGATGTGGTATCATTCCCGAATACAATCAGATCATCAACATAGACCAGGATCTGCAGATGGACAGAACCACGATGCAGTGTAAAAAGAGTGTAGTCATGGTAGGACTGACAAAAACCATACTGCTTCAAGGCCATAGACAACTTGGTAAACCAGCAGCGGGGAGCCTGCTTCAAGCCATAGAGGGAACAACGAAGACGACAAACCTGCCCATTAACGCCAGAGCGAAAACCAGGGGAAAACTTCATGTAAGTCTACTCAGCCAAATCACTGTTTGTTGTGTTTTTGCCCTTATTTTATTGAGTTTTATGTGTTTTATTTTGTGGT
>CACSLK010028053.1:1672796-1685830 GCA_902706635.1 Striga hermonthica | reverse complement strand
AAAATACATATCAGTTCGTAGGATTCCCGTGTAATTTGACACGAAATATCCAACAAGTAGTAATCGTGTCCCATTTTTTTACCTATCCCCAACGATCCTCTCTAGAGTTCTAGCATTTCTAAAGCATGTCTATATCTTACATAACTGGTCCAAACACTCGAATCTTTGAGAATCCAAGAATATTTGAGTTACTTAAATCTAAATTTGAGTTACATAAACTTCATGTCTCCTACATTTCAACTATAAAGTTAATTTTAATTCGTCCTAAAATAGTTTTGAGTTTTTATTCTAAATTTTCATTTACAAAAAAGTCGATTCAAAAATAATTTTTTCTTGAGTATCTAAAATAAAAAATTAATAAAAAAAAAAATTACATGGCACGTAGGAAAGAAACACAATCTAGAAAAAATATTCTCAAAATAAAAGTAGAAATGTATTGGGTCTTGTTGATGTGTCAACAAGAAAAAAGATTCAGGCCACCTTATGTCTATTTTAAACTTAATTAGAGACTCGGTCTCTTGCATTTAAATGAATTTAGTTACTTTTTATTTAGTTTTATCTATGTCATCCAAATTTTGGATCTATTTCCATGCTACATAAGCAAAATTAGACCCAGAATTGTTGATGTTTCTATAAAAAAAATCCAACAAAAAAAAATAAAAAAAATTAAATGACATAATGGAACTCATCAAACATTCATTCAGGTGTTTCTTCAAAGGATTCTTAATTAGAGAAAATGTTGCTCAAATAGGTACAGTCCCATAAATAAATGTCAAACGAAATTTGTAAATGGAAAAGCCTTTTTGCCCGCGTATAACTAAACATAGTGAAAGAGAATATGTGAGAGGATCAGATTCCTTTATTAATGGCGGAGATGCCTTATCAATGCGTAGGAGGCTTATTGCAACTAATAGTTGTTGCAGTACTAATCTAGATCCAACTTATAGCAATTGGACTCCGGACGACATGATTATCCCAATCGCACCACTTAATTTCACCAAATTTGTGTGTGCCCGGCGGCATTGGTCCGGTTATCTCGAACGTCACGGTATAAGGCCTCATCTCGTTTCTTTTACGAAAAGTCAACCTATTAGGGAGAACGGAAATCTTGACTGAGTTGCTTGGTGAAGAGATGGAGACCACGTACGTGGACCAGAATGATCGGACGTTGGTAACCACTCTCTTGTGTGTAACCACCCTTGTGGTGTTGATATCAGCTGGCACTTGAACGGCGAAAGAGGGGTAGTTCAAGTCGGTCGCGTTGTATGCATTCTTGGGGTCACATGTGAAATTTTGTTTTGTGATGATCTGGATCTGCTGGGGCGTGTAGTTGAGCGCACAGAGGAAATTTAGATAGTCGTCGGGGGTAATATTGTAGACCAACCCTGGGTCAAGGGCGGGTATGGGATTCACGTGCCCTGCTCCATGATCGAATGGCGTGGACTTTTTGCCTGTGGATGCGTCTATCATGGGGTTCCCTCTCCTGTCCGTCGTGTAGGCTGTAGTCATGAGGGCCGAGCGGATGGCCGCGGGACTCCAATCTGGATGGGCCGCCTTCAGCAGAGCTGCCAGGCCGCTGACATGGGGGCACGACATCGAAGTGCCAGATATTATGTTAAAATCAACCCTGCGTGTGTCGATGCTCGACTCCGTTGGGCTCAGTGCCCCGGACCACGCGGCTAGAATGTTCACACCTGGCGCTGTCAAGTCCGGTTTCAGCACCTGGGGACTGAATGGGCTCGGTCCCCTCGAGCTGAAATCGGCGACCACCGGCGATGGCTCAACCCCAAACCTTGTCTCTCCAAATATAATTGTGGCCGTCGGGCTGCGATTCGACCACAGGTACCTCCTTATCTCGTCGCCTGCCTTCTGGCCAACATTCAAGGCGGGAAGCAAGTGAGCGTACGCCTCTACCTCCTCGCCATAAATGTTGGTGTTAGCCAGAACCATGCCGACCCCACCGGCTTTCTTGACCACAACGCCTTTCTCGAATCTACCATTTTCACCTCGGTCACACAACACAATCTTACCCCTAACCCTTTTCGGGATTAGAGTGCCAATCAGACAGAAGCGGCCGCGACTGCTGTTTTGGCTTGCTTGCCCAGCGTACACAATGGGCACTAGTTTATGGGGCAGTGAAGAACCTTCACAAAAAGATGTACTAGCGTAAGTTTTCCCGTTGCCGAGCTTGACATAGGCGGGGAAGTCTCGATCTATTGTCCCAGCGCCAACGGTGGCTATCCATGGGGCCACGTTCACTATGTTGGAGGAGTTGGGCCCGTAGTTTCCGGCAGCACAGGAGACGAAAATACCATTGGCCGCGGCGGTGAATGCACTGATGGCAATGATGTCTTCGTAAAAGGGAATCAGTGAAAAAGACTCCAAAGAGATAGACAATACATCGACTCCATCGCTAATAGCCGCATCGAAGGCCCCATATATATCGGAAGTGTAACATCCACCGACCCAGCAAACCTTGTATATGGCAACCCTTGCCCGCGGTGCCATCCCGCGCGCCATCCCGTTGGCATACCCGAGCAGGTTTGCACCGGGGACAGAGGATCCAGCCGCAATGGATGCCGTGTGGGTCCCGTGGCCTTGGTTGTCCCGCGCCGACCTGTACTCTGTTGTCCAGTTAACAGGGGGATCGGCATTGTGTTCGTAGCCATTCAAGAAGTACCTGACCCCGATCAATTTCTTGTTGCACATAGATTCATTAAAGTGGGACCCAGTCTGACATTCTCCTCGCCAGGACGTGGGTATGGGCCCATATCCCGCGTCGTTGAAACTCTGGCTCTCTGGCCAGACACCGGTGTCGATGACCCCGATGACGATGCTCTGTTGTCGAGAGTCGGGTAGAATGTACCTGTACTTGTGGTCGTAGTCCAGCCTGTCCAGGCCCAGAAATGTGGGGGTCCGGGTTGTGGAGAGCTCCAGCCTGGAGTCGGGCTGGACGGAAAGAACCCCAGCCCGCGACGCCATTAATCGGGCCTCCTCGTCTGTGAGGCTGCCTGCGAATCCATGTATCACTTGGTCGTAAGCGTAGAGCATCTTGTCCGAGCCCGACACCGACTTGAGCGTGGAGGCGTACCAATGCGTGTGGTGATTGAACTCCGCCGGCATTTCGGATTTGGACATGTGGACGATGTAAGTCTTCTTGGCTGCCATGGATACGTGGAATATAGCTACAAGCAGTACTATTCCAACCGTTAAAGCTGTGGCAATTTCCATTTTTTCCCTCATTTTTTTTTTTTCTTTTTTTTTTTCAAATTTTGTAGGCTTTGAGATGTAGAAAATTGTGTACGTATATATATATATATATATAGATGGTTCGTTCGCCTTTGTGAGTACAAATATAGCTGACTTTAAATCCAATAGTGCGTAAATTATTCAACAAAGTTCCTATGCAAATTCGCAAAAGCGCGCATGGAGAGTACTACGAATATATAATTAGTCCTAACGTCATCGTTAATCTTCTTGGGGTACGTTGTGAAGAAGTTTACTTGGTACGAAATCATCACCACGTTATGTGTCATTTCTTTGATGAGAATCTCAATTTTACGTCTAATTATTTTTTCTTGAAAATGGAATCACTTCTAGAGGTTTAAGGATATATATATGTTTGTTATCTCTATTAGTCACTTGAAGGGATGTAAAAAAAATAAATAAATTAATTAATTAATTAATTAATTATTATTAATAATAATAATAATATGTAATGATAATACAATTAATAATAATCCTCACTATATAGAAATTATATGAGTACAACAAAATTTATCGCAATTTTTTCTCTTCAAGCTAATTGTTCTGAAATCAATATTATTTTTTCATTATTATTTTGTATCTCATGAAACAAAATTCATTGAAAAAAATTAGATAAATAGTTTTAATAGCATAGTTAAGCCACTTTAAAATCTTTGTTGCTATAAGAGTATTTTATTTATATATGTACATATGCAGGGATTACCAGTTCTCTAGTAATTATATAAAATTTTAATATTAAATTCGCACATATTAAAAAAATTTCAATACAATGCCTGAAAGATAGGTAAACTATCAATTCGGGGTTTGAAAGATTTTTTTTCTCAATTCGGAACAAAAATGTTGTAAAACTATCAAATTAAGTCCTAGAAATAACAAAACCCATAACACATTAGAGTGAGAGTTTGAAATTTTTTATTTTTTCAAACGATAGACTTTCATTAATAACACATAATTACAACACATAGAACGACCAAAGCAGTCGAAACCGACATCCAAATAGCCGAGATGAGAGGACATCCCAAAGGAGTCTAAATGCCACAACACCCCCACAAAAACACCGAAAAGAAAAAGAAGCTCCTACTAGAGGAGAACCCAACTCCTACAAGAGGAGAAACAAAACTCCCAAAAGGGAGATCCGAACACAAACGAACAAAAAACCAACACACAAAATAAAAACAAAGCCAAGACAACACAAACCCACGAAACACATACTCACACACAACACACATCACTAAGAGAAAAATACTAAACTAAATAAAGCCCTCCCCTCCAGGCTACACCACCACCTTTCGCACAACCCGACAACCATCCACACGCGACCCACCGGGAAGAGACCCCAATACTACAGCCCATTCGAACCCTAGATCTGGAGCTTCCTCCGCTAATCGTAAACCCGCCCAGGCCAATCCACCACCACAGCCCCTCCACGCATGCTCTGGGGCCTGCACACGAACATGCCACCACCGCCAGAGGTCCCGACCAACCCAACACTAGGGGAGGCCGGGAAAGGAGAAAACCAAAGTCGGACCGCCACCACAAACATCCTTGGACGCCCGCAGCGACCGTCTGACACCACGCCTAGCGACCCCCGCCTCCAGCTCTCCCGCCTCCAGCTCTCCCGCCATGGCGCTTTGTAACAGTAGCGGGACCATTTCTGGGGAAGGAGAGAGAGGCGAAACGCCACCACGACTACGCCGACAGACCTAGGGTGAGCTCGATGCTCGTCGGAATCACATGAAAATGGGGCCGCCGGATGGGAGGCTCATCGATTAGAGTGACGGCCGAGGGTTTCAATTTGGGGATTTTCTGGAAGTTTGTAGAGAGAGAAATTGGAGAGTTTTAGTTAATTTGAAGTTTTAAAACACCAAATTTGTTAAAAAGTAAAAAAAAAAAAAAAATGAAGAAAAATAAGGAAAGTACGAGATTTTTGGAGAAAATTAAGGAAAGTGTAAAAAATTTGCTCGATTTTCTTGCTATCGTCCATTTTTTTTAATATTATGTAAATATTTACTTATTATTTTATGTGAGTAAACACCAATCTTTTATTTTTCTTTTTTTTTAAACTCTTAATTTAATGGTGTTATGAGTTTGTTAATTCTAAACTTGATTTGATAGTTTTATAATATTTAAGTCCTGAATTAAGAAAAAAAATCTTTCAAGCCCGAATTGATAGTTTACTTTCGGGTCTTGTATTGAAAAAACTTCTTATAAATATAAAGGTTATGTTTGTAAAAGACTAGACAATTAATGAACGTCACGGAAAATTAAAACATGATTCCCTACTATTTTCATAGAAATTTTATTTTTAAAGTACTAAAACCAATGTGTTAATCTACTATTTTCATAGAAATTTTATTTTTTAAAGTACTAAAACCAATGTGTATGTCACGGTAGGCATATAAACATGTACCCACCAGGCATATAAACATGTACCCACCATATAAACATGTACCCACCGTAGGTAGGTGAGCATTACTCCTAACACCAAACCCTTCACGGAATAAATAATTGAGATTGCACCAACAATCTAGCACCCTAATGTTTACAATTTCATTCTTAGTGAATTGCACAATTAGCCAAGTAAATTGATGACTTTATGATAATTAACATAATAACAAAATGTGTCAATAATTCGTAATTACATAACCATAAAAAAAAAAAAAAAAAAGGTCCATCGTATCAACAAGCAATCAGTTGCGACAATTACCTCATTAGCAAAATGAACAGATGCGAATACATCAGATACACCCTTCATTGGAATAAAATAACTACAAATCTTATGTAATTTGCTTCTGCAGACACTGCTATAAGTTCCATCATTTATTTTGTTACAAGAACAGACTGGACAATATAATTTTGTAGAAATTAAAGTATTATTCCTGGAGCATGAAAAAATGCACAGTGCTGGATGCAAAAAGAAATAGGCAAGAAAATTAGCTTCAAACAAAATGCACTATTTCCAGGTCTGATGTTAAGGCTCGTCTTTCATATCATAAGTTTGACCTCCTACTTGCTGCCTTTAAATGCTGAAAGAGAGAAGAACGACCTTGTTGCTGAAAGAGAGAGAGAGAGAGAGAGAGAGAGAGAGAGAGAGAGAGAAAACCAATAGTAAAATTGTGGGGGAAAATAAAAGGAAAACAAGAAAAACATAACAAGTTCAGTTCCACCAAGAAAATAAAAAAAAAAATAAATAAAATGGTTAACCTTTCGTCGTGGTCACGGACGCTGAAACTTGGCCTTGCTGCTGAAAATTTTGAGCTAAGCTCTGATCGTTGAGTTTGCTAATATTTGCATGAGCTGTAACACAGATGTTCAATTATTAACCTATGACGTCCCACGTTCATGAAGGACGAGGGAGGGAAAAGAAAAAAAGGACCAACACTCGAGAATGTGAAAGATTATGCATTTTTACAAGGAAGTCGTCTAGTGAAAATTCTCGGCAATCAACATTACTTGAAGTTGCGACGCCAACAAATCCCCCATATAATTAGTTTCTATTTTAAAAACAACCTTTTTTTTTTGAAGTATCTGCAAACAAATTCAAATATCTGAAATTGATTTTATCATCCTAGGCTGTCACAAGGGTAGATTTTTATAATTCAGCCAATTAATTGGAGTTGGGGAGAGGGGAAGAATTTTCATCAGCAGGTTCAAGTCTGAATTCCCAAATCATAAGTTAACATGAAATTACACACCAATTCAATCATACGAGAAAACTAAGCTTCAGCACGCACCAGAGTTATCATAATCAGTGGAACTCTTCTGGTGACAGTTGTTCATCGACTGATGGGTCGCTTTCCTCAGTAGATTCTCAGCATTTCTCTTACTCGTTAGTCTGGAATCATCAGCATCATCCTCCCCTTCAGAAATCAAAGACGGGCTCGACCAACCAGTTGCATTCGCCTCGTTTTTACTCTTCCGAGCAAATTTTAACAGCCTCTTTAATCCCTTCGGCGCATCTTTCTGGTAGGCCATGGCTGGTGGATTCTCAGCATTCCCCCAGTCAACACAATCGGGTTCGCTGCTCTCTTCTAGAAGCATCTGGGAGAGAGAGTGACGAACTCGAGGACTTGGCACTTCAGCTGGGGTTATATCAGCTTGTGCATCCACTACTCGTCCAATATCATGGTCAATAGGGGTTACTGAGTGATCTCCATTTTCCTCCATTTCCACCCAAGCTCTGGGAGAGATGGTCAATTCGTCTTCAGCCTCAGATTTTAGCTCGGGCTCGACCAACCGGTCAATGGAAAAATCAGTGGTGGAGCTAACTTGTCTAAAGCCTCCATCTTCACACTTGTCGAGGCTTCTAGGTGTGGTGGGTCCAGGTCCCATAACAGTTTCAATATTTGACCCTTCAATTACTTCTTCTTCATGAGGAGTCTCTGGATCAGAAGAGTTGAGAGATGGAGCATTTTCTTTAGGCGGGGTCAGATCTTTGGGTTTTCTCGACAGTTCTTGCGGATGAGACAGCTTTTTCCTGAGGGGATTAGTTCCGGATGTAATTGTTTTAGAACTTTTGCGAAGAAATGGCTTTGATTCGAGTGGAACAACACTGCTTTTCTTGGTGACCTTGCTGTACAAGCTGGGTTTTGTAGAGGGAGTAAGATCTTTAGGAGGGGTGGCTTCAACTACTTTGCTTTTTGCAGTTCTTCTCGGCTTAGTTAAAGACAGCTGCTTTTTCTCGGGATCAGTTTTCTGGACTTTCTTGCTATCATTGTGACTCGATTTAGTAGATTTTGCTCGTGCCTGAGATATCTCTACTCTCGAACTTGACTGAGAAACTGGTGGTGGTGGTGTCGGCTGTGATCTTCTACGAGTTGGAGTTGGATTTGTAGACGTTGAGGGTGGGGGTTTAGCCGGTGACAGGCCTGTTGCTCTTGTTGATGGGATCGACGGCCATGATTTACGAGTGGCAGGCAAGGAGGATGATGCTTTTGATAAGCCTTTCTTAACGACGCTGGACCTTGGACTCTTTTCTGTCTTTGAATTCGCAGGTTGAGACACACTACTCGTTACTGGATTCTGAATTTTCTTCACATTACCTTTTTTATTTTCTTCAGCTGTGTTTGTAGGGGTCAGTTTTGATTTTTTCGCATCGAGAGTTTTTTGAGTTGATCTGGGTTGCTTTCCCTTCTCTGTTTTCTTTTTAGCAGTTTGTTCTCTAAGTTTCTCCTCCCTTTTCTGGTTGTAGAGACCGTAATAACCACCTCTTTGTTCGGAAGGCAAGCTCTGTCTCTTGCTGCCAGCAGCCACATCACCGGGGCTTTTTACATGCTTGGTTTCCATCATCTTCATAAATAGCTCGTTTAGTTCTGCTTCCTTCTGGCGACTCCACTCGGTCGAGGCATTTGATTTTTCATTAACTTCAGTTTGCACTTCAGTCTCATGAGGCTCCTCTTGCTTGAGCACCGGACTACACGCCCCGTTTTCCACTGGAACATCTTCACAAGCCTCAACTGGATTACCAGATTCAAAATCAGGGGAACTTGACCTAGCTTCGGTGTTCTGGACATTATTCTGAACCTCAATACCTTCAAGTGAAGTATCTTGAGAACACCGAGAAGGATCTTCCCCCATTCCACTGCTCCATCTCCTTAGTACAGATTTATTCGCATTCAGAAGTGATTTCGCCTTCTGGACATCTCCCCTTTGATCCCTCTGTTTGCTTTCAAACAGATTTATTGCGTCCTGCACGCTCATCCTCGTAATGTTGCTCTCAGACTTTTTAGGCACTTGCTCGGATTCCTCATCACCACTATGACATTCGTCTCTAGGGAAAAATGATCTTTCTCTAGGGGGAATATAGTTGAGACTCTTAATAGTGATGGCGGTAGGACGTCGGACCCCCGACCGCCCGATTTGTACCCTCCGCATAGGGGATGCCGACCTCCGGGGTGAAGCAGATCGTACTAGAGCCCGACTTCTCTCTACAGATGTTTGTTGGTCTTGGTCACTTGAGAAAGAAGATCCATCTTCGCTTTCTGTAGAGCTTTGCCGCTCAGCTTGTGCGGCTTTTGCTGGGGAGGCACCATATTTTACGGGAGTCTCAGTAGATGAAGATTTGTTGGTTTGACTATTCAATTCTTGTGGTCCAACTTTGTTGCTCTCTGATAAACACTTACTGCTTGTACCTTGTCTGAGTTCTATGTACTTGCACAATGAATCACTGAAATGAAAATGCAGACAATAACAGGTGGTAAATAACACTGGATGGGAGGGGCAAAAAAAAACAGAATTACTGCTTTAGGGCCAGTGTACCTCAAGTCGTTTGCACCAACAAGTAGAGAGAGCTTCTGTATTTCGGTCATCTCATCCAAAGAGTATTGTGAAGCAGAAGCTTGGTCAAAAGCAGATAACAATTTTCCTCTCAGGGCAGTAAGCCTTAGGTCCATGGCCTGCAGCAACTCATTCCTGTGCGCAACAAAAAAAAGTCAACAGTACAACATTGTTCTGTTATTCAAGTAGTGGCAGACAATGTAAGAAAAAGAAAACATACTTTGAAGAATCCGAGCCTTCAACCTGCAGATAAAACCATTGACAGTAAAAGCAGTTAAAAGCAAATAAACAGCAGCCTTTGATGTAAATGGAAATAAAAGAATAACATAATACTAGTAATAGTAGAATCAATAATAACAATAATGATGATAATAATATTAATAATAAATTAATTGAAAAAACACAGTGCAATAGATTAACTTACACTTGTAGTTAAGCCTGTGCCTCCAGAGCAACCGCCTGTGGGAAAGAGACACAAAAATTAACTTGAAGGTAAGTAGTTTTATCTTGCCAATAAATGCAGCCTACAATTGGCTGGGTTCTCTTATTCCTAGGCAAGAGCATATGAACAGCAAATGTATGCATAAAATCATGATGTTTAACCTTATAAAATATCACTAGAAGCTCACTTAACATACAACTATTCACAGCAAGAATAAAACACCTCAACACTAGGATTGCCAAGACTTTTAAATCAAACTCAATTTACACAAAATTGGTAAAAACTGACCGGATTGGCTACTCTGGAGCAGATATTTACTATCCTGCGAGGAACAAAGGGGACAAGATTTGAGCAACGGCCTCTAACGATCAATTCAGGTGGAGATGAACTAAATTTACCTTCGTGTACAGATTCCGAGTTTCCTCCAGCTGAAATATCTCCGTTTTTGAAGAATTGGTAATATCCAAGATGTCTTCAGACCCAATTATATGTAAAAATCTGTGTCCCAAGAAATAGTACACTGAAAATAATTAATATGATCTCTAGTGTAACCAAAATGGTGAAAAAACATTCTAATGTTTGCCATACCTTATTAATGTAGATCTTTTAAACCATTTAATGTCATTTGAATTCTCTGGCGCAGAGAGTTTATACTTGGCATTGGATCCTTTTGAGTGCAAAGCTTTTATTTCAGCCGAATGCAGTAACAGATGCTCCAAAAGTCCAGATGACACTTTCTCGATATTGATTCCATAGCATACCCATGCCTCATACCTACCAAAGTAACTAAAAAATTTAGAACATGAGAACGTCTTATAAACATAAAGAGAAGGTTCCAAGCAACGAGGCATTCAATAGCTGCAAGAAAAGCTAAATTCTAGAGGTTCAATTATCCGAAACCGGTCACACTGCAAACCACCATAGCAATTAAAAGAAAAGGAAGAAAAAATCAAAAATAAATAAGAGAAATTAAAGAGAATTACTATAATCCTTTTCTGGATATGGCTTTTCTCACAATAAAATGGACGAAGCTCACTACACTGTGAAGAAAAGAAGGGATCACTCTTAATCAAGGAGTCTTACAGGAAATTCAGATGAATAAACAAGTTGCTAAATGAAAATTAGAGGTAACTCTACAGATAAAGAGGAAGTCACACCCCATACATTTGCAAGGAAAATAGTGAGAAACTTTATCAAATTCATAGGCATACCTGTTTTGGGACGGAAAAATTTGAAACTCTATGTAATCGAGTGGAGTACTGGCGCCTATAGCTGAATCCATCCTCACCAGTCTTATTCCCAAGGCAAACGCTCGTTCGCAGTTATTAACTACATATACTTAAAATCCACCTCCAAATTGCATAATCACCAAATCAGAAACAACCAAATGCAAAACCATAAGACATCCTTGAAGCACTTATCATCCCAGTCGTTGGTTCAACAAAATGAAACCGGCAACAAAATGAAACCTGATACGCGCAAACAAACCCATTACTTAATCAATGTTCAAAACACTGGCATCCATTTAACATACGAACAGGACACATAAATATCATGAATGTGACCCAGCTCAACCCACACAAAGAGCTCTAAATCCCGCAGCAGCACAAAAAATCAGAAGCTACAATGAAGAATCAAACCGTGCGAAACCCAAACAAAAATCAATTAACAAAAATAATAATAATAATAATAATAACTTCAAAGACCGAAATTAGGCCGAAATGTAATCAATATGACATCCAAATCACTAATTAGGCCGAAAGTGTACAGAACGTTTCTATCTTAACGGAAGGCCAAACGATAAACAGTTAAACACACGCCGCACTACCTCACGGAGATCAGATCTAGCTTGAAAATGAAAGGAACAGAACAATTGCAAAGCCACCGACAACAACAAAACCCATACTACACAAACAAATAAAACTCAACTTTACCACTAACAAGCTCGAATCCATGGTGTCACTGACAAAAGCAGAGCATCGATTGTGCATGTGCAACAGTGCAAACACAGCCAAAGCTTTATTACAATATGAATATGCAAATCAAGATCGAGAGAGAGAGAGAGAGAGAGAGAGAGAAGGTACTCACCGGAGCTGAAGCTAGAACTGAGCTAGAGAGAGAAGCGGTGAAGTGATTATTTTGAAGGGTAGAGAGAGAAACGAGAGGAATTCCGTTTGAATGTAGAGAGAGAAACTTCGGTGTGTAGGAATTAAAGTGAAGACAAAAGTATGTGTATTGAATATTGATTTCCTTTTAGAGTCCACAAGGCAATAAAAGACGGAGAGATTTGGTGGAGGTTGATAGATAAAATAATTAAAAAAAAAAAAAGGATTTCTTTTTATCTTTTTATTATTTTTATATTTATTTTTATTTTTATTTTCTTGTGATTGAGAATGATAAATTCTTTCTATAGAAGAAAACATTATTCTCAATTGTGTGCAATTAGGTATGGAAATATAAATATAATGATGAAGGTTAATCTTATTTTAGAAATTGTGAATTTTGTGTGTCAGATCTGTTAGAATTAAACGAAACAAGCTATCGGAATTCAATTTGGTTGAGCTCGAACTCACTGAAACTTGTTTAGTTAATGAGAACTCGACTACTAAGGGTACAAAGTTTTTTATCCAATTTTTTATGATTTGACTTGTTCGGACTCTACTCAGATCGTTAATCGTTATTATTGATAAACTTTATTGAGCCATTAATGGACTTTTTTGTTAATGGGCTCGGCTTGCTCTGTTGAAGAGTGGAATTTGACTCGACTAGTCAAATGTGTGAATTTGAGTACCATAAACTCGAGCATAATTTGACGCGTTTTAAACAATATCTTTTTTCTATTAGTTTTTTTTTTTTTTAATGAAATTTAGTTAGATCGAGGAGTGCTATGTTAGACTAATGAAATACAATCATGTTTAAGATTTGAAGGTAATTAAACTTAAATGTAAACGTGTGTAATGTGATGCATGCAATCTTGATTCTTGGATTTATTCCCATTACTTTGTCATCCCATAATCCCAAAAAAAAAAAAAAAAAAAAAAAAAAAAAA
>CACSLK010028053.1:1630723-1654564 GCA_902706635.1 Striga hermonthica | reverse complement strand
TGATTCATCCATTTTGTTATGTATCTAGACATATTAATGTCTAGATACATAATAAAATGGATGAATCACAAAAGTCAAAACGACATTTATAATGAACAGGAGGTAGTACAAGTTTATCTTGTTTCGAAAATTACAATTTTATATATGGATGTTAATCTACTAAATAAATAAACTAGTGTTGATACTCGTGTGATGCACAGGATAGTACAAAATATATTTTTATTTAAATATTATAAAATTATATAAGACAATATGAATAAATTATATTCTTCACAACATTCTATTCAGTAATAATATGACATTCATTTATTTACTATTATTGTTAATTTCTATTTCTATTTTTATATATTATTTTTTATTTTTAGTTTGATTATTTAATATATAAATTTATTATTTATAAGTTTATAAAATATTATAAATATATAATATCATATGATATTTGCATACAAACTACTTGTATGTACTTATAAAATTATCGTTCATTATAGTCTTATAATTTTTTCAACAATTCAATATTTACACATTGTTTGATAGGGAGATGCTACTGTCCAATTACAGAACCATTCTTTTGAGATTTGTAACCGTTAGATCAACTATTTCTGACGGTTACATGTTGATCTAACGGTTACAAACCCCGACGGAATGGCTCCGTAACGGGACCGTAACATTTCCCTGCTTGATAATTGACCGACATTGAACCCATAATATTTATTTTCCGCTATTATTATTAAGTGCATTGTAGATATGCGAAATTGTATCAACATGGGGTGTTCAGAATATTGTTCGTATATGTCGAATAAATCGAATTTCTTGATATTTTGTATGTAATTTTTGTCTAAATCAATCAAAAAAAAAAATTGAAGAAGAGGCTCCATCTTTTTACATGAGTTTTCTTCATACGAGGAAAAGAAAATGAGAGTAGGGAGAAAAGTAATAATAGCCCCTCAGACCTATCTGTTTGACGTCCATCATTGAGGTTTATATATATATTTTTGGTGGGCCCGTTATTATTACAAGCGGTGCTATTTGTGGGCCATAAAATAAAACAATTGATATAATACATATCCACGTGTAATATTTTAATAGGCGAGGCCAGAATTGAGTATTAACATGCATTAAAAATGGTAAATAAATTTTAAGTTTTAGTAACTTTAACTCTTATGCAACACATCAATTTTTTATGGTTAAATTTTTTATTTTTATAGTCTCTTTTTTTATCATCCTATATAACGAGTTACATAGTATCTATTCGAATGTTTAGATACATTATATATTTTCACAATTACCTAGTGCTACAATTTAAATTATTATACATTGCTATTTTATTAACATATTTTCATTTATAAAATAGTATATAAGAAAAGGAATACATTTTTAAAAATTTAATAGTTTTTTTAATGAACATAGATATTTCTAAGGTGAAATTTATAATTCTAAATTGCACTCGACCATCAAATTTATTTATATTAGTATATTGTTTAAATTTTTAATAGTGTTATCATTGTGTATAATATATTCAATAGGGATGTACCTTTTTATAGTTAAATGGACTACATTTCATAAACTTTTATTAATAATTTAAATTATTTATCAAGTTAGTATGATTTAAATATAGTTATTCTGATTATATATTTAATTACATATATTAAGTACTTCTGAATAGCGAACATAATTAGTTAAATTAATTCCTAAAACCGTAGATGATAATATATCTAATCAAATCAATTTCCATAACAATTTTTTGAATTTTATCAATAAATTACTATTAAAATAATATAAGATCTTATTGAAAATATATCTAATAAATCTATGGTCAAAATTTAAATTGAGTCAATTTGTAGTTAATGAGTAATAGTTATTACGTGTATAAAAATTAAATTTATGCATAAGATTTACTAATAAATAAATATTAATAAAATGTCAAATATGGACGAAAAAATTTTTCGCCTGAAATCTTGCAAATTATGGAATAAGGATTGGTCCATCATATAGATATAGATCACAACTTGTAATTTGATTGCAATTTAAGCCCAATTTATTAATTTTAACAATTTATGAGCGACTTTATTTTTAGCCGGATTAAATTGTGTGAATATTCAATCACAAAAAAAGAGAAAATAAATCCTAAACACTTTAATTCAATAATTTGGGTTTTCAATTATCAACTAGTGATTCTCAAACAACGAAAAACGAAATATCAGTTCCAAACAAATTCTCGTAATGATAAAAGAGCTAGGGAGTCTGGGATAATCGCTTTCGGTTCCAACACAATTACCGGACAATCAGATGCTCGATTAAAGGACTTGAATTGTTTACTCGTCTAGATGTTCACTCTCAATACTCTTCGTAACAAGAGAGTGAATGTAAACGATCAACTATCAAATCCAATAACACGTAGACAATACAATAACGAACAAGTCTATTCTGAACGAGTTTAAATCGACCGACTTCCCCCCTTTCGGTTCTGTAGGAAGATTCGTTGGGCTAGATAGGATAGGTTAGCTAAACCTAAGGTTGAAGGGGATTAGGGTTCAAAGATATTAAAGCTTTTAATGAGACATTGCTTGTGAAGCAACTTTGGAGAGTTTTAACCAGGCATAATCTGTTGATGAGTAGAGTCATTAGGGGGAGGTATTTATGTGGGAAAAAAATTTGGGATATTAATGCTAGAAGGGGGGATTCTTGGATGTGGGGATGCTGGTTGGGGACCAGGGATTCTCTTAGATTATGAGCTAGAATTAGGATTGAGGATGACATAAATACTGGTATTTGGGATTCTCCTTGGGTCCCAGATATTCAAGGTTTTATTCCATCTTGTTATTTCCTAAGGGATAGGGATAGATTGTGTAAGGTCAGAGAGCTTATGAGTGAGAGGGGAACTTCTTGGGATAGAGAGTTGATTAGGCAATCCTTTGAACCCAGAGTTGTTGCAACTATTCTTAGAATTCCTCTTAATGCTTTGGGGATGAGAGATAGGTTAATCTTGGGAGGGAATAAACAAGGGATTTTCAGTGTTAAGAGTGTTTACCTCTCTATCATCAATGATAAGAAGATTAAGCATGAGGGTAGGGGCTCTTGCAGTAGTCAGGGGAAAAGTGGGTTATGTGGAAAGTCATTTGGTCTCTCCCTATTCAGAATAAAGTTAAATCATTTCTATGGAGGTGTTGGAATGATTTTGTGGGGGCTAATGTTCAATTGAGAAAGAGAAGGATTGATTGTGATGTGATTTGTGGAGTGTGTGGTGAGGGAGAAGATGACTTAAAACATATTCTTTTTCATTGTACGAGAGCTGTGCGGTGTTGGAAACTGATAGGGATTTATTGGGACTGAGAGGTGTGGGTTTGGGAAGTGGTGGGGGGAGATTTGTAATGCTTCTAAGGCCAGCTGTATGATTGATAGAATTAGTTTTTCCACCTACTTATTGGGGTAGTCATGGAAAACTAGGAACATTTGGGTCTCTGAAAAAAAATTGAGAGGGGAAAAATAGAATAGTGGAGAGGCCAGTGGATGAGTGGCATTTGGTTAGGTCAGTTCATGGGGGAGGGGATAATGGAGATATTTGAGAGGTGTGCAAAGGAGAGAGGATGTATCTTATGAGGAGAGGGATGGGGTAGATAGCTCTGCTAGGAATTGCATCAGCCATTCTAAGAACTCTATTTCATTAGCTGTTAGTTGTCTGAAAAATGGAAGATTGGGTTGGGAGGAAGAGCTTTCAATGAAGAGGAAGATCTACAATTATGGGATGCATCTAGGGACTTTGTTGGAAGTCCAATAGAGGCCTACGCTGTTTGAGTATTTTGGGTACTTAAATATGCTCAGAAATACAATTGGAGGAATGTGACATGCTTTATGGATAATTTGCAGGCTGTGAACTGGTGTTGGGAGCACTTAATGGAAGGGGGCATGCATGGAGATGAAGCTGATTCTATTAGATTATTGTGTTTATCTTTTGATTCTTGTATTTTCAAATTTGATTGTGACATTTGTATAGTTTAAGATTCTCTGGCTAATATGGCCATTCAATGATATTTGTAATTCGGATTTCCTGGTGTTGTTGAGTTAGTGGTTGTGCTACCCGCACAACTTTTGTGCCTAATTAGGTCTCGTATTGTAAGACCTTGTCATTTGTGTGTTATAAATTTGCTTGTTTGACTTGGAAAAAAAAATATATATTAGATAACAATTCATTTTAATTTTTTATATTTTTGAATTTAATTTTTATTTGATACTTTAGTATCATCAACATGACATTGTTGTGCATGGGTAAATACTAGTAGTAAATTAGCTATTTATAATAACAAAAATATTTTATTAATCTAAAAGAAATATCAATTATGAAAGACATTAATTTATTTTTAAGGAAATGCCATCATAATATGAATATACTAGTTTTTGGCCCGTGCATTTGCACGGAAAGTTATATGATAGAAGAGAATAAAGTAAAAAAAAACAAATATAAAAATAATAACATAATCATTGAAACAAAATAAGAAATAATATCTAAATATTATTAAATATTTCTTTATATACAACGTTCGTGGTTTTTCTATCGTCACAATCTCCATCAACACAAATTATTATCTCCAAACTCCTCCGACTGATGACTCTAGATGGTGCCACATACAATTTTGGTCAACAAATCTCTTGTCAACACCTTTTGAAGATGGTAGTTTGCACATTTTGGTACATGACTATTCTAACGATTATATCTTCAAAATAATAATAATAACAACAATAATAATAAAAAATAATTGATTGATATAATTAAAACAACAAAGGAAAATGTAATAGCTATTTATAAAGACAAAAAATTAAACAGTACCTATAAGCATAGTTGGGTTAACAAACTTGGGACTATTGTACCCTCACTTGGCGTGTACCATGTCCCGAGTTCGAGTCACTCGGAGGGGAATTGGGGAACCAGTTTAGATCCTCCTTTTTAAGAAGAAAAAAACAAACTTGGGACTATTTAAATCCTTGAAATTTTTGAACTTGTAGTTGGAAGAATTTATAAACACCGCCAGTTTTGTTTTTCCATAAAATAAGAATATATTGAAATTCATCCATGTTTTGAAGGAGTTAGTATTGGGATTATAAACAAATTTATCTGGCCATCATAATTTAGCTAAGTATTAATTTATTTTAATTAATATAAATAATTCGAATTATAATGTGTCTGATCTTTGGGATTAATTTTTGCAAAATAAATATGAATAAACAACTGTTATAAGTCATTCTTTTGCTGATGGGGATTTTCCAATTACGGGGAATAATTATCATAATTATTTTATTAATAATTATAATAAGCAATTTGGAAGTGACATAATGTGAAGGAAATGATAATAATATAAGTCATTCTAGTGCTCAACCCGTGCATTTGCACGGAGAAAAATACTTAGAAAAGATAATAATATAAAAAAATACATAACCATAATTCATTTCATGAGAAAAAATATGAATTAAGAAAATGATTTTAAATTTTATTAAACATATTGTTTGTATACAATATTTATGGTTTTTCTATCGTCAGAATCACCATCACCACATATCATTATTTTCAAACACTTCCCATTAGTAACTCCAGAAAAGCAACGTCCAATTGTTTATTACTGAAAACAGGGTCATTCAAGACTAAGCGAACGTGTGAGAGAGATTGATCTTGACTCTTGATGATCGCCATAGTATAGGAGACCATGTTAAAAAAAAATTTGCGTCGAAATTTTCACAGTACCCTCAAACAAATAGGAAATAATAAAATAGAAGAGCCATTACAACCATTTTCTTTATGCTAAATCAATTTTGTAACTCCCTTAATTGATTTATGCTCATAATTTATGGCATTCAAGCAAGTTAATTTGTAACTTAAAAATGAAATTGAATGCTAAAAAAATTGGAGGGAGAATAAAATTTAATGCATCACAATAAAATTAAATGATTGTCTTGCCAAATTATATATTTATAGATGATACAGATACAGAATCTCCAAGGCATCGGTAATGGCAGCTGCAACATCCGCCCACGGCCGCTACCCTCTCTCCACGGCCCGCCCCATTTCACCATCCTCGGTCAAGGTGGCCGCTCAAATCAACCCCAAATCCCTCTCGCCGCCGATAGCTATATCCACAAACCCAGTGCACATCAACCTAAATCACCTCAGAGAGCTCTACGCGGCCTGCAACCTATCCGGCCATCGATTCCCCGCCGTCGATGATTCCGGCGGATTCGAACCCATCGACGAGATAAAGCTCCGAACCGCCCTTTCCCACAGCCCCTTCGTCGTGTCGGCTTTCACCAGGCCCGAATTTTTAACGACCGATTCGGAGGAGGTGACGAATTTCATCGGTTTGAGCGGAGGTTGGATGAGAAAGCTGGCTCGGGTGACGCCGGAGAATGGACGGCTGGTAGGGTTTGTTCGCGCGGTCTCTGATTTGGGATTGACGGCTGCCATCTATGATGTCATGGTAAGTGCATAACTAAGGAAAGGGGATAAATAGGAAGATCGAAAATTCAATGTCTAGAAAATACGTTTTCAGTCTGTTGCAACCTGAAAAATGCAGCTAGATACCATGGTTAGTTTTTTTTTTTTTTTTCATCACATCCTTTTTAGCTAACTGTACCCATTTTTCACAGCAAGTAATAGTATCTTTTGGAGTGGATACATGTAATGGTGTGCTATGCTGTCTTACAGGTTCACCCGGCTTTACGAGGTCAGGGAATTGGTCGGATGATAGTTAAAAGAATCGTAAGGTTTGTTCTAATGGTGGATTTTGGCAAACTACATGTTGTTTGTTCATGTGATATAGAAGTTTATGATTTGTGAAGTCCTCTCATCTGTTTTGCAGAATGCTTGCTAGCAGGGGGATATATGATATATCTGCACTCTGTACTGGCAGTGAAAGGTAAATCTTGTTCTTGTTTTTGTTTCTAATTGCCACTGATCATCAGCTTCTGGAGCTCGACTCTGTAGGTGAGTAATGATTATATTACTATTATTGGAAAATGAGAATCATTTTCATCCATTGTTCGATTGAGGTCAGACGGAAGTGATGGTGTCATTCTTGTTTTGTTTCATTTTAAGCGTCTTATGGAAATCCCAAGTCGCTGATCAAGTATAATTTTGCATTTCTAGTGAATATGAATAATTGCTGTATACATTTTGGCTATTACATTCTTCAGTATCTGAAACATAGAGTTATTGTATCCATCTTTCATGTCTTTCTTCTGCTGATGCCTGGCTAGCTGAAGAATTTGATTTTCCTTAATTCACTGTCTTTAAAGATAGTGCAGCTTATGTGTTCCATACACAGGCTATTCTTCAGTGCATGTGGATTTGGGGAAGATATATTGGGTTCGACCACAATGATGTATACACGTTCGGCCTCTAGTAACTCCAACAATGAGCAAGCTGTATCAGCTGGTAGAAAGCTACTAATAATTCCACCTTCAAGGAAGCTCACAATTTAGTTACTTGTAAATGATTTAATACAATTCCACCCCTTTTAGTCATATTTTTAATTAATCTTGGTTTACTACATACTAAATGTTGTGCAGAAGGGCAAAAAATTTAGTCTTTTTTATCAGCTTACAAAATAACTGTTTGAATAATCATCACTTTATGCACAAATTCTTGTGAACATTTGACTATAGTTATCTAATTCTCTCTCCATCTGTAAACCACTTATGTGAAACATCTTAATTAAAAAAATTTTCTTTCCTAGTCATAAAGCAAGGTAGCCTTCTAAAGGTCCAATTGTCCAAAAGCATTACACACCCTTTCACTTATACTTTATTCCCTTTTATCAAGAAAATGTACCACCAGCCACCAAGGACACAAACCCTTTTCCTCCTCTTTCCACCATAAACACAGATTACCTTACACTTTCTAGGAGATGGGTAAAATATGGATTGAGGTATGCTTAATTTCTGCTCGTGGGCTCAGACGAACTTCATCCTTTTTAAAGCTCCAGTGGTTTGCAGTTGGATGGATAGATCCTGAAAACAAGTACTGCACAAAAATTGACACCTCAGGGAATGGAAATCCGGTTTGGAAAATGAAGTTTTCTGCGGCGGTTGATCTTTCTGATGAGTCCAAGTTTCAAGATTTGGCTTTACATGTTGAGGTCCACAGTCGGGAGCCAATATTTCTCAAGCGGAGCCTCTTGGGCTCGGCTACCATTGTTCTGAAGGAATTTCTCAACAAGTTTGATTTGAAATCGGATGTTTCGAAGCCTGTGGAGGAAGTCGGGAGCTTTCAGCTGAGGAAAAAGAGTTCGAACAAGCCTCTCGGATTTGTGGATGTCTCGATCCGAGTTTCAGAAGAAAGGGAGGAGCCTGGCTCGTCGTATTTAGGTATGAACACCTTGAACTTGAAGCACATATACATTACCAAGTATAATTAATCAAAAAAAAATGTCCTTGAAGTTTGTCCTATCATTACAGTATTAAATAATTTTCAGAATTAAGTATAACATTTTTTTTTCTCTTCGTTCTGCATATAATGATGAATGCTCCTTTTGGCGTTTCCGGTTTTTAATCAAATTTTCAATGTGAAGGGTATTATTAGTGTAATTTTTATAGGTAGCTGCTATGTTTCAAGAGAAGGAAAGAAAAAAAAAAAAGAAAAAGAAAATGCAGGGGAACTTTTTCTTAATCATCCCTTAAACCTCATCTCATACGCAGGCGGCGAAGGCTTTCATTTAAATGATCACAAGGCCAGCAACAACCTAGCTAGCGGCTATGGATCTCCACACATTCCCCCTTCCCAACTCCCTTCATCCTCATTCCACCAACCGGAAAAAAACCACGTGAACCCATTCCCTCAAAATTACCAACCGGAAACCAGCCAGTCGAATCCATTCCCTCCAAATCACCACCAGCGGCCGATCTCTGGACCATACTACCCTGGGCCCACTGGGCCCGGCCACTACCCTTCTCGACTGCCGCCACCCCCTTCTAACGTGAGCTACACTCCTAGTGTCTTTCCCATGAACACGAACTATGGGCCTAGCAGCTACATAAGCATGCCATCTTCACTTGGCCCATCGGGTCTACACGGGCGGCCCGGTTTTGGGATGGGAGTTGGCGCGGGGGCACTAGCAGCTGGAGCAGTGATCTTTGGCGATGATTTCATGTCAGGATTCGATGTTCCTGGCCCTTCGGGAGATGTTGGTGTCTCCATATCGACCTACCCTCCGTTCTAGGGTCGACTCTTGGAGTTCCGGAGGATATATTGACAAAAATTGACCCCTGAAGTTTGGGTTGACTGCAAAAGAACTGGACTTTGAGTTGAAATCAAGAACAAGAACAACCACCCGTTTGATATGTTTCATTTTCTTTTGCCTTTTCCTCTTTCAAGGGTGTATTAGTAACATTGAATGGTTAATTGAAATGTTTCTGTAATTGAGATTGAGCCGAGTCCCAGGGGTGACACTGTAATTAGTCATTAATTTCGTTTAATGAAGTGTAGCAGTATCCATTGTGCAAGAATATCTTCTAGCCACAAATCTGATGTAATTAATCTCAACATTTTTTTACTAATACATTGTTAATTACTTTCTAAACCCTGCCCAACTGATGAGTTGCGGGTAATGATCATGTTTAATCATTAATACCATTGATCCAAAGATACAAAAAATCTACACTTGTCGTGAAAAAAAAAAACAAAGAGAATTAATAAACGAACTAATAACAGCAAAATTGCTAAGAAGTATATGTATGTCTCTATATATGTCGAGTTTCTGTTTTAAGAAAGTCTACACGCTCTTGCTGCACCATGTCTCCTCCGTTCACTGGGTCAAAACTGCACCGGTAGAAACTGATAATCGAAAGAAGAGTGAAAACAGAGAATATATCAGCTGCATTTCAGGTTTTCTTGAATGATGGAATACAAATCGAGACTAATTCACGGCCCATTATTTTCTATGTGTCAGTTAAAGAAGCAGAACAGCAGAACACTTGCAAGTGAAAAATGGTGACACTTATAAAAGATGAGTACTCAAATAATGGTCTTACCTCCCATCCATGCCCACTATACAGATGGTGTTATGAGACCCAAAAGCCAAAATAAAACGTGTCCTACATTCCGGCAGGTGAAACCGAGCAAAAGACCATTCTGAACTGAAATAATTAGGCAAGACTCCTGACAAGAATAATGTGATATGAAACAATCAGTTCAGGTTTTACAATCAAGAAAAGGTTTCATGAACTATGTAGCCAATCATCACTTGAGAGATCTTATATCATACGATTTTAAGTACAATTCAAGAGTTTATGTTTATATTATACAATTTTCGTATCATCACTTGGCTTCCTGGATAGTTTTTTGTATCTATCATCCGTGTACTCAGGTCTCTCAAAACTTTACACACACTCCACTTACAAAGGAGCCTTTTTACAACCAATAAATTTCAATTATGGAATTAGTCTAACCTTTCATGAAAGATAATGATGAACCAGGATTGGCACCATTGCTTTGAGAAATCAAAGAGTCGAGAGAGTCTGATAAGTTCTGATTAAGTTCTGAATCAGCTGATGTGTCCTCACCAAGCACCCTCACTCTGAGACTAAATACATGAACCGTGCCTTTGTCGCTCGACACGGCCAAAAAGCGAACGTCTGAAGACAGAGCAATGCTGTATATATCTGCGGTATCTAACCCTCTGCGCACCTTTTGCAAGAAATGCCAATAAAAAATGGCAAACATAAAAATAGAGATCAAGTAATGAGAGAGTATATGAACAATCATGTAAACAAACATCAGCATCAAGGACCAGTTTAAGTGTAGGTTATGTCTCATTTGAAGACAGAAGAATTGAATCGAGGAAACCAGCAAAGAATATTGTTTTCACGTGTCATCTGCTCTAAACTAATTATCGGGCTACTTTCCTTGTTGCAAATTTATAACCCTCCATTGAAAACTCGAGACGCATCTTCATTTCTGAAAACTTCAAGAAGGCATCAACTTACAGTACATCATAAATGTGAGGAGGTTAGCTGGAATCAGTTTCACACAATTCATAAAAGAAAAGAATATTCTCATATGCCCAGTTTTGATAATGAGAAAACCCTGCCTGACTGCAGACTGACACGAGTTTAATAAGAATAGGTTCCGGGCAAGACTTATATGCCTTGAACAGTTTATAGCACTGGCAGAAACTTAAGTACATTCATCATAATACAATCATTTCAATGCACGTTCAGAAAACAAAAAGGAAAAAATAAAAGAAAATTACCTCTTGCAACAGAGTACCATCCATCGTGTTGAAAATCCTTATCAGAGTCCCTCTCACGCTAGCAGTCGCGAGAAGCAGCCCATCAGCCGTCAACGTCAAGAAAGCAATCTTAGAATCATGTGCTCTAATCAATTTCGTCAGATTCAGCCCGAAATGCTCTACCCGAACCTGCCCGTATTTCAGGCCTGGGCACGCCAGCACACAAGCGCTCAAGTCGTTTGAGAGCGAACACAAGCCCCTTGGATTCGCCACTGTATCTATCTGACTAATGAGCCTTAAATCCACAAAATCATACACATACAACCTGTGCTCAAGAACGATAACAACACGGTCTCGCCTCAGCTTAACCCCACGGACCTCAGATCTAAACGAGAACTCGCTTATGCACCTGCTCTGGTGATCGTCCCAGATTATGACGTTGTTTGGAGAGAACTGAGCATTGTCTTTGGCTCCGACAAGTGCTAAGACATTGCTTTTGTAGAGCATCTCGACAGTCATGAATTTCCCGCCTTTTAAATCACGTCTAAATGTTTCCTTAAACGGGTGGCAGTTGTATATGCGGAAACCCTGACTGCTGCCTGCGGAAAAGCATCCAAAATCCTGATTCCAGGATACGGAGTATAACTCGGTTTCGTCATTTTTGCTGAAATTTGGTTCGGTTGGGCAGAGAGTCCCCGAAGGTGATTCAATAGTCATCAGCAAATCAATCAAAACCTGTATACACAAAAAAATGGAAGTTTAAAGATCCAAAACCACATAAGTAAATACCATGCTTTCAACTAATGATGGTGTTCCACCCGATTTTCCATGAAATTCTTACAAGAGTAGGTAAAACAAAGAAACAAAGAATCGGACTGGGTGACTTTCGATAGCCGTTCGTGAAGTTCGTTGACACGAACCCTTGGCAACCGATTTTCTTTCGGCTTTCTCCACTCTTACCTCAGCTCAATCAAACAAAAGCTAGCCATACAACCGACAAATATTCACTGTAATTGATCAAATCAATGTATGTAAAGATGCATCTAAATAACCGAGACTGAAAAAGTTCCCATCATGCAAATCTATGTCTGCAACCCACAGCAAAATCTACAACCAGACACTCTCGTTTCTAAACCTTTGCATCAAGACAACAATCTGAACCTAGTAATGATGTTCGGAAAAAAAAAAAAAAAAGGCATCTCAAAAATTCATTTTTGATCAGTGAAAACCGGAAATTGGACATCGATATACAATATACATCCATACAACACAAGCCTTAGATCCCCAGATACACTTTTTCACATGCAAACGAGACACAAACTTATAGATCCAAACGACGCCGACAAAATAGAAGCATGAATAGGCCGCGAGAGTTGTAAAAATGAAATCGCTGGGTATTTTCAGCTGAAGAAAGTCTTGAATATCTCAATATAAACCTACAAAACTTAGGAGGGTGTATTGAATTGAGATTTTTAAGGACTTTTTAAAACTTTTTAAATTTGATGACTTTTGTGGACTTTGTAGAACTTTCATGACTTTGGTGGACTTTTTGAGACTTTCAGAGAATTTTCATCAGTGACTTTTTAAGACTTTCATAATGGACTTTTTAAAACTTATTGAGACTTTTATATACTTGCAGTTATAATATTATGTTTGAATAAAATATTAACAAACGTAACATAATAACTAATATAAACAAGAATAAATGAAAAAATAAAAAGATGTTGTATATATTAATCCTCTAAAAATTTATGAATAAACTCATTTTTATGCGAAATGAGTTATTCACGAACAAATTGTTTAGGATTTTAGATTTATTAAACGAGTAAATCGATCCGAGCTTCAACGAGTCGAATCGAGCAGGGCCTTCTATTTGTTTGTTAAAAGAGTACAAGGTCAAATATGTGTTAGACATCTCTACTATAACGACACTTATAATCAACTCAAATTAAGATATATTTATTTAATTATTATTTTTTTATATATTTTTTGCATAATGTTGTTATATTAGAAAAATATTATTAGGTTATATTTTTACAAGATACAAACATGCCGAAAAACAGTAATTGTATTTTATAAAATTATCAATAATATTCAAAACATTTCAATATTAACAAATAAACTATTTGAAAATAAAATATTTTTTTTATAATATTTTGAAATAAACATTTACAAATAAAAAGAAAGAACAAATAAATTATTTGCAAGTGCAACTATGGAAGTATTAACCTTTGAAAAGTCAAATTCACAAGATAGCAAAATGAGAGAATAAGGTATACACACATAAAATAAGCATAATAAAGAATATATAAAATAAAAAGATCACAATAATATGTAATGAAAATAAAACTTACACAAGGTATCAAAATAAATAAGTAAAATAATAGAGCATGAAAATGATATGGGATACAAAGTCGTGTTAGAAAGAAAGAAAAAAAAAAAGAGCGTGAAAAGAGTCACATAAGTCCAGCAAAATCTCACCAATATTGATGAGATTTCTGTTGAGACATTTCCTTTGTAATTTTGTTACAAAAGTCTCCAAAAGTCTCAAAATTTAAAAAGTCTCACAAAGTCTTTCTGTTTTGAATATCGGGTGACTTATAAATACTCTCAGAATGTTTTAATTGAATACCCTGAGACTTTTAGAGACTTATTAAAAGTCATTAAAAGTCTCAATTGAATACATGTAAACTTTTTAGAAGTCTTTAAAAGTTCTAATTGAATACACCATAATTCTAAGAATGAAACATTTGCAGTAACGTCCAGCAATGGTCGATTGATTTGAAGTATTTTACAAATTCTGATATAATAAGTAGGGGTGAGCGTTGGTCGGTACGGTTCGGAGATTGATAAATCTCCGGAACCGTACCAAAGTTCGGAGATTCCAAAATTTGATCTCCAGAACTGTACCAAAAAGTCGGTTCGGTTCGGTTCGAAGATTTTTATTTTTCGGTTCGGTTCGGTATTCGGGACTATTGAGACGGTACGATTCGGTATGGTTTGGTTCGAATCTTCGGAGATCTCTTATATTTTTAGAATTTTTTTTAATGACTACCTAGTTATATTTTAATTTTTATATGCTTTAAAAAAACAACATTCATCAATAATTCATCATATTAAAGATTTTATTTTTGAAATCAATTTTAGAAGTAATTCTAAAGTTTGGTTATTTAATTTTTATATGCTTTAATAAAACCAACATTCATCAGAACTTCCCCATATTAAAAATTTTATTTTGAAATCAACTTTAAAAGTAACTCTAAATTTTAGTTAAAACTAAATTTGTGCAACTAATATTGAAAATTTAAAATTCAAACAAAATATAATATTTTTTTCTAAAAAGATATTCTTTAACCTTTCATATTATTTTAAACAATTATTTTATAATAGAAAAAATTCAATTGTAGATGAAGTATCACTAAGCTTGAAAGTTAAGTGAAGGTTAATAGTTATTATTACCATATTATAAAGGATCAAATGTGACATAAAATATATTAATAACACATATAATGTTATAATTCGGTTCTTAATTTCGGTTCTTCAGTTCGGTACGGTATGGGACGGTTCGGTTCGGTTCTCGGTACGGATATTTTTGAAATCTTCATAACCGTACCAATTATTTTTTCGGTTCGGTTCGATTCAGAGAAAGTCAAACGGTCAACGGTTATTTTTCGGTTCGGAGTGATTTCGGTTCGGTTTTCGGAACAGTTCGGAATTCTCCGAGTCCCATGCTCAGCCCTAATAATAAGTATAAACGTAATATTTGTTAGCGGGAGAGAGAAAAAGGGGGCGGAAAAAAATATTGTCGGCAATTTAGTACTTTTTAATATATGTCGTTTTGAGAAGTTGCACATTAATTAAAAATATTTTTTTTGTCAATAATAACTTTATTTAATGAAGATAGAGATGAATGTTTTGAGAAAAAGTGAAGAGTGAATATGAAAAGACATAATGTATTTATTGGCTAAATGAGGGTAATAATGGAAAAAATATGTACAAAATATCCAAAACGTCATTTATTTGACAAATAGTTGAAAAAGTTAGAATGACATTTAAAAAAAATAGGAGGGAGTATAAGAAATACAATTTACTTTCAGAATGCTATAGTCCCGGAACTATTCTGTCGGGATTTGTAACCGTTAGTTCATTATGTAACTGTCGTGGATAGTTGATTTAACGGTTACAAACTTCGACGAAACCGTAGAATCTCCCCTTTCCTTTCATATAAAATTTGCATTTTTCATTTTTTTTTTGGTATAAGAAAAACACAATAAAGTCAGATTAACTTCTTAAATATAAATTAACTAGTATGGTACCCGTGCGCAGCACGTCGGGGTTATTTCCTCAAACCTTTTTTTTTTTAAACTTTATTTTAAATATTTTCTTTATAAATTAATAATTTAATTACAATAGAAAGAGGATAGAGGAATACAAAATATAAACAAAAATTATATATTATTAAACACTTCTCTATACACAACATTATTGGTTTGATTTTCTTTCAAACCTTCTTCTCCACAAATTAAAATTTTCAGATCCTTTCCGTTAGTAACACGAAAGACAACGACATATAACTGGCCATGACTATCTGGTTTCTTCAAGAATAAGCCAACATGCGATAATGATTGACCTTGACTCTTGTTTATAGTCATTGCGTACGAAACAATAATGGAGAAGTGCCTTCTTTGAAATTTGAATGGTACTCTAACATCAGAAGGAGTTATTGTCATCCGATGTATCAAAACTTTATCACATGCATGATCGCCAGTAAGAATTTTACACTCGAGAACATGATTGGAGAGTTTAGTCACAACCAATCGTGTACCATTGCAGAGTCCCATTGAGTGATCCATATTCCCCAACAACATAACTGGAGTTCCGACCTTCAATTTAATTCCTGGTTCGGCTTTCCAGAACACTTGATAGTGTTCAAGAACTCAGGAGTATGGAGTTGTGCCACAAAGTCGATATTGGAGTCGGATTTACATGTACTGTATGAACTTAAATACGTGCGTCCCTCAGTCAAATTTAATGACGACATGTATTCATTAATAGATTCTACGATATCGAGTGTTGGCGCAAGTATAGCTCTATCCTTCAAGTAACTTGGATCGTCGGTTTCATCCTTGAACATCGAAAATGTGCTTTCAACAATTTTTGCAACTGGATCATCGGATGGCTCTAGTAATAGATCATTTGGTATGTCTATCGGAGAACATCCATCAGTTTTACCCCTCAATATTCCATCTCCAATGCTCGCTATCCAATCAGCAAAAGCGGCCAACTCGTCATGTTCATTCGAATCGCCAATGCTCTGAAGACGCATATTCTTTGTAAGCCTAAGCACAGTACATTCTCCCTAAATGCTAGAAGAGTTAATAGCAGCATTAACAATCTCCTGACGACTACCCTTTGAAACTACCGGAAGAATTTGTAGAAAGTCTCCACCAAACACAACAGTCTTGCCTCCGAACGATTTATGATGGTTTATCGGGTCGAGGGCTCCCATTACTGTTTAAAAGATGCTTAAACAGCTTCAAAATAATGTTATGCATCATTGGGACCTCATCCCATATGATCAATGAAGAGCGAATAATCAACTCAGCAAGGGGGCTAGCCTGATTGATCTCACACGATGAATTTTCATGCACAGAAATAGGAATGCCAAATCGAGAATATTGTGCAGTTCGTCCACCCGTCAATAGGAAATATGTTATTCCACTTGATGCAACATAAAGCACAATTCGACCGTGCAATCTTAGCCAAGCAGCTAAAGTCCTCCACAAGTATGTCTTTCCAGTTCCACCATAACCATACACAAAAAACACACCGCCCCTGCCGGAATGAACATATGTCATTATTTTGGAATAAACACCCTTCTGTTCATCGGTCATATGTGTCAGCAATACATCATGCTCAATAGCTAGAGCCTTACGGTCATAGTTAAGTTCATCCAAAACCAGACGGTTCGCACTTGAATTAATACTACTCATATCTGGAAAAGGCATAGTAGAATAGTCCTTTATCCCAAACCCAATCTAACTCAACCCAACATAATATTTATTTTATATTTATTTATATATTTGTTAAATATTATCTACAATAATTTTTTTGTTATTGTTTTAATTGTGATATGATAAAATAAAAGATATGATAAAATTGATAAGTTACGGTTAAGAAAAAAGAGTGAAAAGATAGAAATTGCAATTATGTTCCAAAATATATCAAGAGTGGTCTCTATTTATAGAGAATGAAAAATAAGTTTTTATTTATTTTTATTCAAATAAATTAATATCAATAATTTGAGTTACAATTATCTTATTATATAAAAATTTTATAGACCAATAAGAATGGGACACTTGCCCCATTTCACTCACCTCATTTCTCTCTCCCTCATTGTGGCTAGGTTGCGATCTAGGGTCACAATTTGACCTGAGGATTTTGCTATTTTTTTATTTATTTTTTTATTTTTTAGTTGGTGACCTAATAAAGATAGTATAATATTTATTTTATTTTTATTTATTTTTTTAATAAATATTATCTACAATACATTGTTTGGTATTGTTTTATCTACAACCTAACCCAACATAATAATTTTAATTGTGTTCCAAAACATATCAAGAGTGGTCTCTATTTATAGAGTATGAAAAAATACGAATTTTGGTATTTTTTATTTTATTTTTTAAAATAAAATAATATCAATAATTTGAGTTATACTTATCTTATCATATAAAATTTATAGTGGACCAATGAAAATAGGACAAGTGTTTCATTCCTAATGTATGAAAGTTAGATAATATAGAATCTCCAAAAAATCTTCATGTAATCTTTTTATTTAGATTTTTTAATTTATTTATTTTTTCAAAATTTTCAAAATTGGTTGGATGGCGCTCGAATTTTAATTTTTAGCCAAAACTCTTTCTCATTTTGTTCACTTTGGGCGGGAATTGACTTCTTTTTTTGCTAATTTTTTTTCATCTTTTTTCAAATAAATATCATTCCCTCTTTATATATTAATTGATTAAAAATTACAAATAAACTCTATGCTAAATAAATAAGATCAAATTACCTTACTTAAAACATCTATATATATAATTGGTGGCTCATGGGCATTTAATAAAACCTATTAAATTATACCTATGTGGCAATATAATTGTTTCTCTCCAAAAATCGTTATTTTCTATTTATTTAACCTCCCACTTAATTATTAAATAATCAATACATTAATCACTTCAAAATTACAAAAATCATTTTAAATTTTTTATTTACTTACAGCTGACCATATAATGTGTTGACTATTTAACGTGATTAAATATTATTGTTGTTGTTACATTTAAATTAACTTCTTTTGGAAAATAAAAAATGTATTTAAAATTCCTAAATAAATAATAAATAATTCACAAAAAAGTTACATACCAAAACATACATTACATCCAATATGATAAACGCAATTTAAAAAAAAAAAATAATTATTTCAGCTCCTTTATTTGTAAATTTGGCAAAAATCATAATTATATGCATACAAATAACTTATAATATTTTATTTATAAATTTGTGCAAATGCACAGGTCGAATACTAGTGAATATTAATAGTTGGCAATTTAGTTTACAGAAATAATATTGTTAGAAAATTGAAGAGGAGAAAGACCACAAGAAAAGAAATATATAAGCTTTCAGATAATAACATATGGGGGTTCCAGCAATTGAATATATCGATTTGTTATGCTAATCATTTTTTGATAGGAAAGGCGGAATAAATCATTATTTTAAGTTATAGAAAATAAAAATTTAAGTTTGTTAATTAATTGATATTATTTTAAATATAATAGATTAGGATAAGATTAAGTATAAATTTACATTGAATACAATTTATTCACTATATAATATGTTTTTACGGTAATTAATTTGTTTGATAATTTTATTTTAAAAAACTAGTACAAATAATATTCATTAATATAGATAAATTAAAAATAGTCATTAGAAAATATTATAAATTAAAAGTATTAAATCAATATGTAATAAAATTTACCTATTCTATTGTATTGAAAATGATATATGAAATTTAAATTGTGCAAAGTACATAAAACATGTCTATTTAAAATTAGTACGCAACCGGTGCATTTAACTTATAATCACTTACATTATATTCATTTCAAAATAAGTGTCATATTATAATTTTTATTCAGGAATTTTATTTGACTACAATGTGATTCCATAAAATATTTATTTTTGATAAAGTTTTTATCTATATTTAAGAATATATGTGGATAATAAGTATAATTATAAAATTTATATTGTTTCATCAATTAAATGAATTTATTTTGGTATAAACTATTCAAATAAAAAAATTTAAGTAGTTGAGTAATTTATTAATCTATACATAATGAATATTCCATTAACGTCTAAGTTAATATTGACTGTATGTTATGAATAATTATTTATTTGACTTTTACTTTTGAAACCGTAAGTTATGAATATTTACTTATTTGACTTTTAAATTTGAAACCCAAATTTGAGTTGCACAATAAACTCTCATATATACACATATACATATATTATCTTGCAATTTTTTCTCATATATATACATAATATACATATATTATCTTACAATTTTTTCGATTTGTTGTCAGTTACATTATTATTTAAATTTATCAACTAATTATTAGATTACAAATTCTATATTTTAGTAATCAATATTTGTTTAAAATCTTTGTGTTTTTCAAGAGGAATACCCAAGTTTATGAAAATTGGATTGGACCGGCGGGTTCAACCAACAACCGACAAACACAACCGGTCCGATTGGAGGTATGCGACCTGTGGAGTCCAAAACCGGTTGCGAACCATCTCAACTCAAGAGGAATACACAAGTTTTTGAAAACTGGACTGGACCGGCCGGTTCAACCGAGAACCGACGAAGACAACCGGTCCGATTGGAGGTATGCAACATGTGGAGTCCAAAACCATTTGCGAACCATCTCAACCGGGTCAAAAACCGCTAAATCGGCAACGGTCGAGTAGGTTTTGATTATTACAATTGTCCAGTTGGTAGATCATTTAAATAGCAGACATTTCATATATATGTTTCTGATGTGGGATTTCTGTTTTCACAAAAATAAGTACTATTGCCTATCACTAAATAATTGGCCCAGATTGGGCTTACATGACATCCAAAGAATTATTTTGCTTATAGTAGTAAATGAAATTTCATTAGTTCTAGTTGTCTAAGGCCCATTCTATATAATAATGACATAATATTTATTTTCTCATCTACTTTTTACTTTATTTTCTCAATTATTGTTTTCAATATTAAAATTTTAAATATAAAAAATATATAAAAAAATTATCAACATTGTCGACTATATCTATAATTGAATTTTATTTACAAAAATGTCATTATAAACTAGAAATTAATAATAAAAATATATAAAATCATATATTATACGTATAAAATAAATAAAAAAATTTATATTAATTAAAATGGTTCGACCACTGATCCGACCAATGAACCATTAAACCGGTAGCTTCACCGACTCGATGACCGATTCAGTTTTAGAATCATGGGAATACACACATATTTTCTGAATTATCATGAATATCTTATATCAAGTTATTACGTGAATATTTTAAAATTTGAGAATCATATCACCTTTATTTTATAACAAATCAACCTAAAATTCGATTTTCATACTCATACCAATAAAATGAATACCACTTAGTGTGTTTTCAGAATTTTCAATTACACTTCTTTTCATACTAAATAAAATTCATACAATTTAAATTTAGACCTTTTATACTAAAATAAAATCGCACACTTTAACCATAAATTCGATAATTTATTAATAACAACATATTTCTTACCAAAAATAATATTGGCATCAAATATATCAAATAAAATCGCCTAAATTATTCTAAAACTGGATTTATTAATTTTGTCAATTTTATCATAAGTTGATTAATTAATTTCTTGAGGCGGAATTTTTGAAAAAAATTTAAAAAAGATTATCAAGTTTACCAATTTTAAGTAGAATTTAATTTGTATTTCAAGTAAATACAAATATCTCTCCATATACATATATAGACTAATAGATATAAATGTAGTATAACATTGAACTAACTAATGTGGACGTAATAATTAAAAACTCAACGAAGTACAATCAACACAGAATAGCCCAATTTTCTTGAAGAAATCTCCAAACCAAAACGACAAAACAAAAAACACTTTATCTCTTTCTAATAGGAACTCAACTTATTGTCATTAGTCTTATATGTACAAAGCATTGAGAAAACTAAAATATAATGAACCTCTTCATCTGTTTCATAGTAGATCAATACATATCACCAAGTACAACCGCTTCACATGGAAAAAAGAAAAATGAAATAAGCGAAAGGACTAAAAATCTAGAAAGTGAAGCTGCCACACATGTCATCTGTCACCGTACCCATCTGCATAGGCAGCCTCGTCCCCGACATCTGAAGCCATCTCGCTAATCAGCAAGCCTCCTAGCAGCCCAACCTCCAATCCTAAGCCCAACTCAACCCCCATCCATGCCTTGTTCTTTGTTCTCTTAGGCTGTTGACTTCTGAGGCTGCCCGTACGTCCTTTGCGGTGGGTACCCAAACCCCGTAGGTGGCATCAGCAAAGCATATCAATCGATGGCTATCCACAGTATTTCCTCTGCATATTGCACGCCCGAGAAAATATCAGTAAAAATTACTAAAGAAGCTCATTTAGACTAAAATTTCACTTTCCCGCAAGAAAAAAAAAGAATGCTTCTAATCGTAGGAAAATTATCACCACCTTGTCTGAACATGAACAATATACAGCTTAAAAACAGGTTTCATAGTTCATCTAATATGAACAATACCAGACTAACTTACGTGAGCCGAGATGTGTCGTAATCCATCCAAAGGCCTCTGGAAATCTTACATATACATCACTACACAATAATATCGAAATGACATTTACAGTCCAAACCAAAAAAGGCAGAATGAAAGTACAAAACCTCTGTCATTCGGGCTTGCATTTCTATATACTGAGGCCCAAACGTAATATTACTTATTGGCAGCCCCTTTTATGGCACAGAAATAATCAGAAAAAATAGATGCCATTGGTAATTTTCAAAATATGCACACTAACCAAATAAAGAAAAAGGAGAAAGTATGGATTCCATACAATAAAAAGTCACTCAAAGCAAAGAAAACGATTCTTCTGAACTTCAAACTTGTGTTGATCGCTTGAAGAAGCTATAGCTTTGTCCGCATTCTTATACCCCGCGGATTGAACTGAAACCATTAGAGTTTCATTAGAAAGAATAATTCAAATTAACACGGTGGTCCTTTTTCCCAGCTAATCGATTGGTTGAGAAAACCGTACTTAGTTTATGACATCTTCTAAAATTTTCAAATGTCAAATTCTATTACTAATGCTTGGATGTTTGACGCTTAATTATACAAATATAAGTAGAAGCTTGAATTATTGTTATCCTAAAAACAAATAATCACTTTTCCAACTAATACACTAATAAAATCACCTCACACTTCTTTTTTTCTTTAACTGCATCACTTCTATTGCAGGCAGTACTAATTCTGAGCTATTTTGGCTCATACAACATCACAATCCTTCCCATACACTCACTAAACATCAGAAGGTCGATATTAAATCAGGAAATAATATCAAAATCCAATCCTTTTTTTTTCAAGATGGAGCAAAAAATATTCAAGCTAACCCTTATAAGCATCTAATAAAATTTGTGAAAAGGACCACGAGAAACAACAAAATAATAATAATAATAATAATAATAATAATAATAATAATAATAATAATAATAATAATAATAATAATAATAATAATAATAATAGTAGCAGCAACTATATATATAATTATATAATAATAATAATAATAATAATAATAATAATAATGATAATAATAATAATAATAATAACAACAAAAACAATTATATGTATAATTATATATATATATATATATATACTATCTTCAATAATTGGTAGAATATATAATCAACATAGCAAAACAATCCTTCAAAACCAGTCAAGAAGAAAAAGATTCAAGCTTTTTACATGGAAAATCAGAGAATCCAAAAACCCTTGAGGGAACCCTTGGGCCAAAAGCTCTTATTGGACACCCAATTGTCGAACTCATCTGCCCGTGATTGAGAATCCGTGAAGAATGCCTCTTTCTCCCCTCTCCCTTGGCTCGCCAAATCCAGACAGAGACAATTTTTTACTGATCGCCCAATTGTCGGTCTGGTCAGCCCTAGACGGAGCAAATTCCCGACTGCCATCGCGAATGGAGCTTCCATGGCGGCGGGGCTTCTCGTCCCTGATCCCCACGCTGTAGGATCTGAATTTGCTGTGGAGCTTTTTCCGATCGAGCTCCTCGGAGGTGCGCTGGCGGGTCCGATTGGGAGGGCCATGAGCTCGTCCTGCGTCAGGCCCTTCGGCTGAGTCGCCTCCGCCATAACGAATTCCTCGTGGAGAAGGGTATGTGAATTATTCATCTTCGTCGTCTTGGTGGCGACAGTGGTCTGAGCGATGGGAATTGGGAGGGTCAATTTAATTGGAAATTGTCCTGAGCGATGGAAGTTGGGAAATGTTAGAAGTGGAACAGCAA
>CACSLK010028053.1:1597380-1614756 GCA_902706635.1 Striga hermonthica | reverse complement strand
AAAAAAAAAAAAAAAAGAGTAAATACTTATTTCCTGGGATTTGTCCAGAAAGAGGATTTTATTAGTACACACATAACCTCAAACCCTAAATCACCATTATTGAAAAAAAGACAGAAACAAATGAAAAACAAAATAAACAGAGACAATAACCACTGGTACAATCCATGAACTACTTTAATCCTTAGCCATCACAAGATAATATTGAACTGTAATCACAAATATATATATTTTAAAAAAAAAAAAAATAGTAGAACACATAATGTTTGTTTCTGGGTCATCATCAAGAAAGGGAAAATCGAAAAGAAATTAATGAAGAACAGTGAGTGAATCCAAGAAAGAAGACGATGGGTCACTATCGTCATGAGAATCAGGTAATAGAAAGGGACCCAAAAACATAATACATTAAAGCTGCTTCCATATTTTTTTGCATTTAAAGAGGGGTTTGAATTGATAGGTGAAAGTTGCACACAACAATCTGCAGTAAAAATTGGGCTCCAAAACGAAAAGGGCAAAGGGATAAATAATAAAAAGGAGGAAAAAGGTACAGTAAAACCCATCTCCTCTGTAGCGCACTGAGAAACTTTTGAGTGAGAAATTGTACAGTAAAAATGGGCAAATAGAGAGAGAAGATAGGTTCTTTTTGTTTTCCAACATTTTAAAAATATAATGTGGTGTGTGTGTCTGTGTAATGTAAAGTTTGACCATTTTACTTTTGATGTTTTGTGTTTTGGGACAGTGGAAAATGTGCCCCACCCGTGTAGTGTAGTCATGTTGCACTTTTGAAGGTGGTCTGAGCCATTCATCATACTTCCATTTTTCTTTTCCCTTTATTTTTTTTAGAGGTTAGTGTAGGATAGGGCTGTTAACGAGTCGAGTCGAGTCGAGCATTGGCCTTATCGAGCATGATTGAATTTTTTTTTAGCTACTCGAGCTCGAGTTTGACTCGATAAAAAAATACAAGAACTTGAGCTTGGCTCGAGCTCTACTCGAATTCAAAATACTCGAGCTCGGCTCGAGTTCGGTTCAAATTTTTTCAAGCAATTTTGTAAAATAACCATTAAATACATATATATATATAAGGGTATTTTTAGTAATTTCATATATCTCGAGCCACTCGACAATGTAAAATATAGGCTCAAGTTTGGCCCGAGTTCGTGCTCGAGCTGAGCTTTGACTCGAGCGCTCGCGAGTTGCTCGACTCGTTTGCAGCCTAGTGTAGGATGAAGAAAATATTTTAGTGGAAATGCTACGATCTCGTTACGAACCATTCTGTCGGGGTTTGTTACCGTTAGGTCAACTATCCCAACGGTTAAACGATGATCTAACAGTTACAGACTCCAAATGAATGGCTCTGTAACAGGACTGTAACGTTCCCCTATTTTTAGTATAGAAAAATATCGATTTAGTATCAATTATTATTTATTGTTTTCAATTTAGGATCAATTTATTATCAACCATCCCCAGCGGAATGTGCATTTGGGTCGGGTTGGGTACGGGTTTTGGCAATCCCAAACCCGACCCGCATATAATTTACCTTACCCAAACCCGACTCATTACTCGGCTAGTGACCTTCGGGTTTGGGTTGAGTTTTACCCGGTGGGTTAATAGGTTTTCGTAGGGTAAACGAGTAACTCGATCGAGTCTTAAATTTGGTTTTACCCAACCCATCTCGTTTCATACGAAAAAATAAAATAAAATAATTTTACAATTAATTATAATGTAAGAAATAATTTATTAACTAAGTTTGATAATAAAAAACTAGAAAAAAATTATATTATTTTTGGAATAATTAATGAGATATAAATATTTATCTTTTATAGTCTATTTAATAATATAACATTTAAAAATTAAGTATTTTGATTTTTTATTACAAAATTAACAAAAAATGATAATAAAATTATAAAAAATAAAATAAATTTAACCATTAATCAAAATTATAATAGATAGTCTAATTTTTAAAAATAACACATGACTACTTTTATGTTTATTATAAGTTATAAATATATATATATATATGTATGTATATATATATTAATATTTAATGAATGCAGGTAAAAATGGGTAGGGTAATCGGGTCGGGTAATAGGTTTGCATACTATACCCGTATTCAACCAGATCCGGGGTTCGGGTAGCATAATTCTACCCTAAACCGACCCGAAACCCAATCATCTCGAGTTTATCTGACCCAAAATGCAAGCAACCCGCGGATAACCCGACCTTACGGATTTTATTGACATCCCTAGTGCATCGTAATTTGTAGCCCATTCCTAATTATAGTGTTGAATTTGATTTTTCCTACGAAAGTTAGATTTTAAAATAATATTATGAATAAAACTGTTTTAAATTTGAATTTGGTGAGTTTGTATATTAATTTTGAAGGAAAATTCAACCATAATGGACATACAACTAGTATTCAGCCTGTGCATTTGCACAGATGTAAATAAAGTATTATGAGTTATTTGTATGCATATAGTGATCAATAATTTTTCTTGCACTTTTGGTCGACCAAATTTACATTTAAAAGAGCTGGAATATTTATTTTTTAAAATTGCGTTTATCATATTAGATGTAATGTATATTTTTGTATGTATTTTTTTATGAATTATTTATTATTTATTTAGAAATTTCAAATATGTTTTTTTTATTTTTCAAAAGAAGTTAATTTAATTGTAACCACAACAATAACATCTAATCACGTTAAATAGTCAAAACATTATATGGTCAGCTGTAATTAAATCAAAAGTTTATAATTATTTTTGCATTTTGAAGTGATTAGTTTGTTGATTATCTAATAACTAAATGAGAGGTTAAATAAATAAAAAGTAACGGTTTTTTGAGGGAAAAGCTATATTGCCACATAGGTATAATTTAATAGGTTTAATTTAATGCTCATATGCTAGCAATTATATATATATAGATTACACGGCAGTTAATAGATTATTCATTGTTGATTAATACACAGCAGTACATACTCATAAGCAGGACAGATGCGTGTGAAGTGATCTATGGATTTTGAGTGTGTGGTTTATTGAATAGTGGGCTAAGCTTGTTGACTTTGTTTGTCTTGCAAGTTCGAAACAAAAACACATTATTAATATATCTCATGTATTTGAAGTTTATTCTCTCTTTTTTTTTTTATGTCTAAAAGAAAAAATGTTAGTACAAAAAATCTTCATAATATTATAGGAGATCATTCCCATAGTTAATGTAAAGAAATTTATAATTTAATTTTAGAGTTATATACCAAACCTTATTTTGGAAAAATATATTTATATGGAATAAGATACATAAAAAAATAAATAAATAACTAGATGCACATCCCTCCCTATATATTAATTCAAAACGTTTTGAGCTAGGTGGCAGATTCTCACGCTTCGGATGCTGACATGGTGAAAATCTATATTTGTTTTTATGTTATTTTTTGCTCTGGAGTTAAGTTTGGTATTAGACATAAATAACTTTACACATATATCCATTAACTCAACACCCATATTGTACATGGGTATTAGTAATAGTTTCGTTAAAATTAAAAAATACATAACATAACGATCGCATATTCTATCACCTCATATACAACTTTAGATAACCAAATAATTTTATTATGTTATATTTGGCATTAAAACTATTAAAAATAATAAAAATAAAAAAGAATACTCCCTCTTATCATTTTTATGTCGTTTTGTGTTTTAACACATAAATTAAGAATTTTTTTCTTGACAATATTAGCATCATTTAAAGAAAATTAACATTGATTAATGTCGTTCTTTTAAGTTTTCTAAGAGAGAAAACTCATCGTATTGTACAACTTCTCTCCAAATGTGCAGCGTATTACTTAAATGAGGGTAACAATGGGAAAATACGTATTACCTCATATTCTTTTTAAATGTCATTTTGACATTGTCAACTATTAACAAAATAAATCTCGTTTTGGATATTTTGTACATATTTTTCCATTATTATATTCACCTAGCTAATAAATATACTACGTCTTTTCATATTCACTTTTCATCTTTTCTCAAAACATTCATCTTTATCCTCATTAATGAGGGTTATTATTGGCAACAAAAATATTCTTAATAATCGTGCAACTTCTGAAAACGACACTTATTATGAATATGAGGGAGTATAAAAGATTCAAAACGACATTTATTATGAATAGGAGGAGAACGTCATACATTTGATTAATGGTCAATAAAACTTGAACTTGAATGAGAATGAATAGGAAAAATTGCACTATTCGTCCACTAATTATACCCTTGTTGCACTTTCGTCCTTTAATTGTTTTCGGTTTATAATTGATACACTAACTTTTCTTTTTTGGTAATTTTAGTCCAAAATGACATTCTGGTGCTTATTTTCGCCGGAATAGCTGATGTGGTGCCCAGTCAGATCGGAATTTCCATTCTCCGGCGCGATGTAGCACAAGGTGAGCCCAACTGTTTTTACACATGGCACAAAATAAGAAAAAATTGCACTATTCGTCCACTAACTTTACATTTGTTGCACTTTTGTCCTTTAGTTGTTTCCGGTTTACAAAATCAGAAGAAAAAAAATATTAAGAAAATCAAAAGAAATAGAAAAGGCTTTAAATTTCATATGTGAAGACATGTGGATAAAAAAATTAACAAAAAATAAGAGAATATTAAATAATAAAAAAAATATTTTTTTAATGATTTATTACAAAATAAAAAAAATATTATTTTTTTATTTAATAAAAATACATTTTTTATTTAATTAAAAACGAAATAATTAATAAAAAATGAAATGAAAAACAAAATAAATATTTAGTGAGAAATAAATATTTTTATTTAATGATTAAATATTTAATAAAAAAATAAATATTTATCATTTTTTGTTCAATGAAAAAATATTTTTTTTATTTAGATAAACAACAAAATAGTTAATGAATAAATAAAAAAGAAATATTTAATAAAAAAATATAAAACGAAATAAATATTTCATGAGTAATAAATAATTAATAAATATTTTTTATTTAATGGTTAAATATTTAATAAAAAATGAAATATTTAATAAAAAAATCATTTTTCGTTTTATATTAAATATTTCATTTTCTTATTAAATACCTAATCATTAAATAAAAAATATTTTTCACTCATTACAAATTTATTTCGTTTTTATTCAATATTTCGTTTTCATTTAATCATTAAATATTTCATTTTTTATTAAACTAAAAATAGATTTTATTAAAACAAAAAATTATATTATTTTTTTTTTCTTTTGATTTTTTCTTTTTCTTTTTAAAGCCTTTTCTTTTTCTTTTGATTTTTCTATTATTTTTCTGATTTTGTAAACCAGAAACAATTAAAGGACGAAAGTGCAACAAATGTAAAGTTAGTGGACGAATAGTGCAATTTTTCCGATGTGACTAAGCGCCACCTCCTGCCACACCACACTGAGAATGGAAATTCCGATCTGACTAGGCGCCACATCAGCTATTCCGGCGAAAATGAGCACCAGAATATCATCTAAAATTACCAAAATAAAATGTTAGTGTACCAATTGTAAACCGAAAACAATTAAAGGACGAAAGTGCAACAAGAGTATAGTTAGTGGATGAATAGTGCAATTTTTCCGAATGAATATAAATCATGGTTTTTGATCGCGGGCTATGGAAAATAACGTCGGGCATTTCTGGCCGCTATTCGACGCTATAGCGCCGCTATGGCCGCGCTATAGCGCCGCTATGGCATAGTAGCGCCAAATAGCGCCGCTATAGCGCCAAATAGCGCGAATAGCGCGAATAGCGGTAAAAACAGCAATAGCTTGGCGTTAGTTGATTTGAGCCGCTATAGCGGCGCTATAGCGCCGTTATAGCGCGCTATTTAAAACCATGATATAAATGAGAAAGTTGGATATACTCTTATTTGACAAAATCTTCACCAAAGTGTTAGTATATAAAGTTGGATCATTTATTAGCATTTACACGAGAGAGTGGACTTTAGCAAGGTGCATTCCAACTAAGAAGGCATCTCAAACCATAATGACCAAACCTAAACTCCATATATTTTTACCTCAAAGAACATGATATAGTAAATAACAATGACTGATATATTGTCAACTGACTTTTATTTTCCAGTAATTAACAAGGCTCAATGAGACAATAACAGTGGAAACTTTATACTAAAATTATTTGAACTTGTTGTAGAATGGCATGCACTACAAAAAAACTCTTATATTCCAACGGATATTCCTACGTATAAAAATTCGTAGGAAAAATGGTTGTTGGTATAGCTAAAATCCAACGGAAAATCTTATGGAAATAAATTCCTACAGCTGTTGGAATTCCTCAACCATCCAACACTCATTTCAATATAAAATTAAGTTTGTTGGAATATTCATTGGAATTTCCAATGAAAATTTTTGCCGTTGGAATTTTTTGTTGGAATTGGAAGTGTTTTCTTGTAGTGATGATAGATATAAACCATTTTTTCCTATATTCCAACCTAGAACAAATTTAACTTTTTGATAAACGTTTTGAACATTTTTGCCAGTGACATAACACGGAAAATCAATGTTGGAAAAACAATAATGTACTTACGAGACTTAATTAAATAGTCCACATTAAAGATAATAGAGCTATCGGATGGCTCCCATATGAAGTCATCCATAATTTTATATACTGACATGTGTCCAATGTGTATTTATTGCAGGACACATGTCAATACAACATTTGTAAATAACTATGGATAACTCTATAAACGAGTTATCGGATGACCCCATAGCAAAACCAATAGTTTGATAGGTAGTAAAAAGGAACATATTGGTGGTAGTTGAACACTTAGGTCCTGATTGGTATAATGGAATGGAATGTCGTAGGAATTGAATGAATTGAAGAATGAAATGATTATGGGAATTGAATGAAACAAGTATTGTCATTGATGCGTTTGGTATGCAGAAGGAATAAGACCTGAATGGAATGACATTATCATTTTTTATTATAAATATAAATAAAAGCTTTTTTTAAAAAAATAATATATTTTTAATAAATTATATATAAATGCTTTTTTTAATAACATATAAAAATAAAATAATATGTTTTTAATAACATATAAAAATAAAATAATATATTTTTTAATAATATAAAAAATAATATATTTTTAAAAGTATAAAAAATAATATATATTTGAAAATATATAAAAATAATATATATTTGAAAATATATAAAAATAAAAGAATATATTTTTAAATTATATATAATAAATAATATATTCCTAAAAGTAATATATTTTTAATATATAAAAAATAATATATTTTTAATAATATATAAAAATAAAAAGTAATATATTTTTAATAATATATATTTTTATTTTTTAATTAAAAAATAAATAAAAGTAAGTTTTCAATTTTTTATTTCAAAATTATTTTTTATAATAATATATTCTTAAAAATATATAAAAATAAAAGTAATATATTTCTAATATTTTTTAATAATATATTTTTCAAAGTAATAAATTTTTAATATATAAAAAATAATATATTTTTAATTATATAAAAATAAAATATATTTTCAAATTTTATATAAATGCCTTTTTTAGTTTTATTTTTATATAAGTATTTAATATATCTAATTTAACAATAAACAAAAGTACAATTTCAATATTTTTATTTGAAATTACCTTTATATAGGCAAACATTTTGCAGATTTTGGCCATAGAGAGATTTTCTCAATGCATGGCTTAAAAATGCTATTAAATTCAGTTCGAGCGAAAAGTTTACTGTAAGAAGATCAGAAAAACTGGAAGTAAAGACTAGTCGACCCATCCCCGAACGACTTAATATCGGCAGGCCTAACCAGAGCCCTACACAGAGGGCACGTTCTCTCTCTCTCAAACCTGCAGGAAGAAGAACTCATTCTGAATTGAATAATACTAATAATTAAAGATCAACAATAATAATAACGATGATGATAATTCAACAATGGCAATAGATATACAAAAATAATAATAAAAAAATTACATTTTGAAATGGAAACACAACCTAAGCGAGAAATGTAGAAAGAAAATAAATGGTGAAAATGAAAAACAAACCATTCGGAAACACAGTCTTCACAGAATATATGCTTGCAGCTTAGCAAAATGGGCATCTGCATTTTTTCTTGGCATATTGCACATAGGTCACCAGCTGCATTTACCTATCAGAATTAAATGAAAAGTCCTGTTATGACATACACATATGCTTTTCAGGAATATTAAGGTGAAATAAAAATATTTAAAGCTTTGAGCCTATATAAGCTTGAGTACAAACGAGAAACATTGTACCTGCTCAGGTGTCGCATGAGACCCGTAATGAACTTCCTTCTTAGATAATGCCTTAAATGCGGCAACTAAAGATTGGACCTGAAGATCAGCACAGAGCTTATGCCCGTCAAAGTCCAATCGACAAATCCAAACGAGTAGAAAAAAAGAGGTAAGCTGTTAATTGACATACTTTCTCGACAATTGATGTTAGCTTGACTGTTAAATATAATCCAGTCGTAAGTGATGAAAAGAGATTCCCATATTCCTTGTTCAAGAAGAATCTATACCATACAGGGGTTGGCAATAATGCACGGTAAAGAAGAAGTGTATACTCAACCAGTGTCAACATTTGGCCCTGCGTAACCAAAATATTACCATTTGAATCATACGTCGTTTTCTAGATTATAATAAACCAATTCGAGGGCACATATGTACCTGTCTACGAAAATTGTGGCCTTTACCGTTCTTATAATACATTAACAGAAAAAACTTGATGACCATTGTTGTTTGCCGCGCCATTATATCTGTAAGTTAAATAAAATATTGAGTAAATAAATAAATAAATAGCAGATCAATGCTGAAGAAAGGAATATTTTTTCTCAATCCCATATCAAAAGGTTTCTATGGCTACATCTTAACAAAGATTTTCATACATTTTACTGTTTCGACATACGTGAACTACGTTTGTTGTGCTCCACCTCATGGAAAATATTCAGTTTCAGCCTACTTTACAGTTCTAACATTATATTATTTCGAAAACAATGCGATATTATGAACAAGCATGTCGTGGAGAGTTTATTTTCTGTATAATCAAATATCATGCTAATTACATGAACCAAGTAACAAAAGCAGCAAACCAGCTCAAAATACCATACCATTTACCAGGATGATGAATATGGCATGCCAGAAAGGTGGGATTGCCTTTGGAGGAATCATAAGCAATGGAAGGAAAAGATCGTCCCTCCAGTTACACCAGTAGATCCCAAATATATGAAGCACTAAAAAAGCAGAATAGCCAACTAGAACAGTAAGCTTTCGTTCTCCCTGCAAAACACAATCGATATTTTTTAGATAAGAAGTAGCTTAACAAAATTAATTTAGCCCAATACCAAAAAAAAAAAAAAAGAAAAGAAAAAAAAAAAAGCACACCTTCAGAGCAGTTTGTTTTCGGAGAATGTCATCTGACTTGTACAAGACTATAGTAGAGAAAATGGTAATGACAAATCCTGAAAACCATAAACGAATAAAAGGCATTTAATTTCATAGTGCATGGTCTCGTTTGTTTTGTCTTCTAACAGTAGCAACACAGATTATTTCAGCAAAATAGTCGAGTAGTAAACTAGTAGTGTACTCATCTGCAGGTAGATGGAAGTGTTATATCCAGAGAAAGGGAAATCGTACTTGAAAACTTTATCCGCATAATAAGTGAAGCTACACCAGCCTCAACATATCTCAATCTACCAAGTTAACAGAGAGACAAGTAGCAAAAGAATCATTTAAAGATCTCAATAGATTACTGTAGCAGTGTTTTTAGCATAGCTCTATAACTATCCATTTCCCCTTAATTTCAAATTGTTTTTCGTTTGCCCTTTCCCTTCCTTTCCATAAAAGAACCACCATTTGTTGCATAAGTGATACCAAAACAAGATTTGTGGATAGAAGTTGTTTGGTGTTCATAATTGCATAAACCGTTGCTTTGACCTTCAAGAAAGGCAATCGTTCTTGCATTATAATATCGACACCTCCACGATTCTAAGTAAATTCATCAGTCTTAAGACGAAGCAGAACAGCTTAAAACGTATGTTATAAAATGTCAGCATCAGAAAATTCCTGAAAGTGTGCAACAAATTTCTAGTCGAAATCGTCAATTCTCAAAAGTAACGGTGATGATTTTACCAACATAAGCTGAATCGTCATCTGAAATAACATATTCCTGGGCAAATACTCCTCACATTTATCAGGACAATAACACAAACTCAAACACAAACAACCTGTCATCGTCAACATAAAGCCACTAAAAAGGAGGGAAAAAAACAGAAGATAGAGAAGCTATGATTGAAAAGTTCCTCACCAAACAAATAAAAACTGTACCTCGCAAGTGTTGCCTGATAAAAACAATCAGCAACAGCAGCGAAAACGGAAGAATCTGCTCCAGCCACATCGCCGCCTGCTGAATATCAAACCTCTGGTGCGAAGACCCTTCACTGTTACCGCCACCGTCAGCACCTCCCCCATTCCCGTTCACATCGCCGGCCCCAACCGTCGACCCGGCGGCACCCAATCCGACCCCCTCCACGCCGGCATCTCCACCCTCACCTCCATCATCCTCCCCCATTATCCGAATCGAAACCTCACCTTCGTTGCCGGAATCTCCATTTCCACTCCCAGGGTTTAGAGCATCCGCGCCGGAGCTGGTGCTCTCGGGCACAAGAGGGATGGCCTCGGAGTAAGAGTACTCCGGCCGGAACAACCGGGCGACGCCGGAATATTCGATTAGGGACGCAATGGGCGACTCTAGGAACCGCATGGCGCGAGACCGGATGAGTCGTCCGGTGCCCCCTCCGCCGCCCGGCGACGGGAAATCCAAACCCGCAACATCGGAACTCGGAACGTCCATGTGAAAAAGCTCAAAACTTTTCAATAATTAATGAATAAAATGGAAAAAGGATCTCGATTTCTTGGCCAAGAGATTATCTATGTAAAGAGATACTATTCAGCTGCATACAAGTTTTCAGAGAGAGAGAGAAAAAGTCAGAAGAGTGAGAAGTGATGAGTCGCATAAACAATAACATCACATATATGTCTCTCTGTGAGTGGATTTATCTGTATAAAGAGTTTAAAAATTCAGATAAAATGGGAAGATTTGCAGAGAAAAAAAAAATGATGTGGAGAAGAAAGGTTTTTTCATAATTTATTTTAGTGGTAAAGTAGTAAACAAATCGAATATGTTTCTTCCATGGCCATGGGCTTTAGTTTTCGTCAAACAAGGAGCAAACGTGTAACATTGGTAAACTACCAATGGCCTATCCGTGCTCGAGCTTCAGGTACTCGAGCTTGAACACTAGACCTTATTGAGCCTAACAATTAAGTTAATGAGTCGATAAAATATGCTCTGACTCGGGCTGGAGACTTTATTGAGCTGAATCTTCAACTTAACAAGTCTATAAATAAATTTGAGCTTAACTCATTAATTAGCCTTACCGAAGCTAATTATGTTAGAAATCCATATTTCATATTTTTAAGCATAATACGAACAAGTCTTGATCGAGATCGAACTAAGCTCTTTTATCAAATGAGAGTCGATTTCATCGACGGCTCTATTCGTTTAACAGTTGTAATTACCTATAAGAAAACCAATTAAATTACCAAAAAAATTGGTTTAATTAACAAGTGGATTAAAGTGTAGTTTTGGAAGCTACTCTTAATTTTTCTTTTACAATTTCATGTACTTGAAGTTTTGTTCATAGGTAGAAAGAAAAGCGTGCAAGTAACTGAAGTTGTCCATGCCTTGCTTATTTTTATTTTAATAAAAAAAAATAGAAAAGGTGATTTATTTTTATTTTTTCAAATAAAAAAACTTTTTCAAAAAGAAGAAAAATATCGTTGAAGAGTTAATGCTTGTAAATAAATGATAATAATAATAATAATTAATTATAATTATTAATTTTAGACAAATGGAGCGAAACAAAAGGCGAAGTCAGTGTTTTTTGTGTGGGATTAATTACAAGTTGCTGTTACGGTATAAATCCCACTCTAAAATGCGTATACGCAGGTTTTGACTTTACACTGCAGATTGGGTCAAGAAAACCGTGTTTTACGATCTTAATTAATTTTATTTTCATATATTAAAAATACTATATTTTATGTAAAAAGATTCCTTTTTTTTCTGAAGAATAAAATAAATTTAACTTTTAAAGTATGGTATTTTGTAATTAAAGTATGGATATTTATTAAACGAGTATGTCGGTCTAATAATAATCTAACACAAACCTACCGATAAAAATGATTTGAATTGAAGTATGTCATATGTGCATCGATGATATTGTTGTCTACATATAATTTTGATATTGTGTAGTATATAATATAACTTGTAATACTTTATTTATATTAATGCATATGCAGATAATCGAGTACTAGTATTCTTTCAAATACCTTTTTGCTCATTTTATTTTAATCTAACTATGAAAACTAATTGTTATTACATTTGCATTAACTAATGGTAACAATATTTTTATTTTTTTTAACAATTTTTTCGTAAAACATATACTACGAATATTAAATAACTATAAAGTTCTATTAAAAGGTTTTATGAAAGATGAAATAAAATATAGCCAAACTAATTTTTCTTCAAGCTATTCATTTTAAAATTAATATTATACTTTTATTTATATGATTTTTTTTCGAGTAACTAATAGATTTTAATGGCATAACTATTGAATCAGAGATTGAACAAGAACATCAACATTTCACTAAGAACTGAAAGATTATTGTTTACAGATGGGAAATTACAGATGAAAGATTGAAAGAGAGAGTAACATTCTGAGAGAGAGATGAAAGAGTAAGAGAGAAGGAAAAAATGCGAAAAGTAAAGTACAGAAACCCTAATGAGGGTATTTATACCTATACAAACATAACTAGAGTTGTTAACACTAAAACACGGTTTTGTTTAATAAAGCCAAACATATAATATAAAAGCTAATACTTCAATAATAACCAGTCCCTTACAATTAAGCAATCTATTGGTATAAAAATAATAATTTTAATATTTTTTTAACTAATTAAATAGTCATGATCGATTAAATTTGTAAGACTTATATTATCCATTACATTTTGGGCAATTTATTTAGTGTCTCATAAATTGTTTTTAAACATAATTTATATACATATAGCTTATAATATTTTATTTGCAATATTTGTTAGACCGGCTTACACACATTTGCATATGTACATATGTATATGATTGAATACTAATAACTGTTAGACCGTTTTACGCAATAATTTGTGTTTATGTTATTATAGTATGGTCATAAATAATATGTATTTATTTTATTTTATAAATTGTACAGCTAAACCATAGTGATGCGGTGATAAATATATAGATCATAAATATATAGATCGAATATTAATGTGACAGTCCAATTAGTATCTTTTGGCAAATGAGTTGTGCTTTCTGGTTGACAGTTGACTAAATTAACGACTATTATATACACGGATCAATTCAGGTTTGTCTATGATACAAAATGAAGATAATTAGAACGCAAGTTGTACTTTTTAAATTACAAAACCATTGTCAATATTATTATTTACACAAAATACACATTTTTTACAATATCCATAACCAAGTGATTACAAAAGCACTATCCCAGGCTACGTTTGATTCGACGGAATGGAGGTGAGCCGTGAGTTGATAGGTCGAAATATATACATATTTTATATATTCAATATATTTGCACGTTTATATTTGTTGACTTATTTATTATTTGAATGAAATTATTTGTTTTAATGTTTTTTGGTATTATTTCAAATATTTTAGAGTATTTTGTGGACGCGAAACATTGGACATATTTTCACGCAATCAGTTATCAGGGGCCCAATGCAATACTAGTCAAAGTCCAAAGTGCATCAAATTGATGTAGGCCGGATGAAAATAAAGCCCAACTTTGATTCAAGAATGAATTTTCGAAGTTGGAACACGTGAAGGAAAGGAGGAATTTGGACAATTAATTTGGATTGATATTGTTTTGGCGGGCCCTACGACTGAGTAGAATTTGGCAAAAGTGATTATTGGGAGAATTGTAAAAAAAAAATTTGATTTGTTTAAATTTTTTGATTTGATACGATGTGGTATGGTTAATAGTTAGCGGGTATATTAAGATAATATTTAAAATAAAATAATTAAAATTGATATGATGTAAAAGTATGAGAAAAATGATTTAAAGTGATGATTAGTTAAAGTTATGTGAGTGGATGAATAGTGAATTAAAGTTGATGTGGTGTGTAAGAATGATTGATTGATATTATTTTACTATATTGATAATAGTGATGATAGTTGGATTGAGTTAAAATTGAGTTAAAAAAAATAGTTCAGTTAAAAATGTTTAGATTTTTTTTTTTTAAAAGATTTGTGTAAAAGCATCCTTTAAAAACTCATGCATACGCGGAATTAATTTACATGGAAAAAGAGCAGTAGCCGCACGGCCAGAGAGACTACATGCGGAGGGAAGCAGTACTCGCATAAGATAGGTGTTGATAAACGGATTTGATCAACCTTTTTTATTGGTTAATTTCTTCGACTTGCGTGGGAATAATACGAGTTTATTGGTTAAGCGTGGAATAATTCGAGATTGGCTCAAGTCGGTTTCCAGGACTTGAGGTCGGTTTTCAATAGTTCAATTGTGTCTCAGAATATTACAAGACCGAGGTGATAAATGCGAAATTAAATGTGTCGGAAAAAGATCCTCGTATTGTGTTTAATACTGCTATTTATAGTAACTGTGGGCTCGTCTTTTGAGGGGGATGCGGCGGCATTTAATGCAGTGTGACAGGACCTAGCACCTTTTCAGCAAGTGGGCCCCCTTTGCAATGATGTCCTCACGTGGCCCTCAGCTATCTTGATGGACGTGCATTTAATGCTGTCTGTCGGTCCCGACGTCGGCCCATTTTTGAGATCACCTATGCAGTAAGGTCGGTATCTCGACATAGTAAGGCCTCCGAGGTCGGTTTACACAGCTCGGGAACATTACCCTAGCTCTACTCGGGTCGGCCCCCTTTTTCTCTTCTTGTCCACGTGTCGTTCATCCAACGTCCGTTGGAATTTGATGTCAACATTGATAAACCGTTGATAAACGGATTTGAACAACCTTTTTTATTGGTTAATTTCTTCGACTTGCGTGGGAATAATACGAGTTTATTGGTTAAGCGTGGAATAATTCGAGATTGGCTCAAGTCGGTTTCCAGGACTTGAGGTCGGTTTTCAATAGTTCAATTGTGTCTCAGAATATTACAAGACCGAGGTGATAAATGCGAAATTAAATGTGTCGGAAAAAATATCCTCGTATTGTGTTTAATACTGCTATTTATAGTAACTGTGGGCTCGTCTTTTGAGGGGGATGCGGCGGCATTTAATGCAGTGTGAATGGACCCATCACCTTTTCAGCAAGTGGGCCCCCTTTGCAATGATGTCCTCACGTGGCCCTCAGCTATCTTGATGGACGTGCATTTAATGCTGTCTGTCGGTCCCGACGTCGGCCCATTTTTGAGATCACCTATGCAGTAAGGTCGGTATCTCGACATAGTAAGACCTCCGAGGTCGGTTTACACAGCTCGGGAACATTACCCTAGCTCTACTCGGGTCGGCCCCCTTTTTCTCTTCCTGTCCACGTGTCGTTCATCCAACGTCCGTTGGAATTTGATGTCAACATTGAGGCCCCTGACGTTAAGGGGGAACGTACATCTTGGTCCGCCTTGACGTCATTTTTATTGTCTTTGGTCAGTTCCTCCAGCTTTTAGGACTCCAGCCGACTTGTCGCCCTTAGCCAACGGACGCGACTCTTCTTACTCAAGGCTCGCACCTCCTCTGGCACGGCGCGTGTTGACGCGAAGCAACGCGCCTGATTCCTCAATTTTGGGCGGTTACGCCCCTTCATTACACGTCTCCACGATCTCCTACCACTTTATTACGTGGCAGGTTCTGGTTTGTCAATGTGCGACCGTTTTGACAGCGTGAAACGTCCCTATCTTTAAGGGCGGCGGTTCGTGAACATCAGTTTCCCTATAACGATCATATTGTCTGAGTATAAATACTCCTCCTTCTCCATCACCTTGAATCATATCGCTTTCAACTCTTCTGATCTTTGCTTTTGATTTTTACTTTCTCTTTGCTTTTGCGGCTTTTGTTCTTGACGTCTCGGACTCCGTTGTTTGTGGTAAGTTCTCTTGTTTTCTTTCTTCCCAATCTTTGATTAGTTAGTGTTTTTCCTTTGTTTTGCTTTGAACCTATCGACTGTCGAAACGATGGCGGAGCGAGCGGAAGGGAGCAGTAGCAGAACGATTTCCGACGAGGTCGGTCGTGAAGTTGTGTCCGATGAGGAGGGAGACTTAGAATTGGCGTTAGGGTATTATCGCTGGGATCCGCTGTTGGCTGAGCGTTTGGTCTTACGATGGAACAACCATGAAGGTGATGCCGAAGTGGAGAGTGATCTCCCCGTCCGTGAAGGCTTCTGGAATCGCCCTCCTCGGCGTTGGGCCGACGTCAGCGTCTCATTCCCGGGCGAGCCTAGTACTATGACAGATGCCGACGTGGTGTTATTGAGGAAGTCGGCGCGAATCCCCCCCACTGTGAAGATGTTTGCCCCCTATCCCGGCGAGAGAATTCATTTTCCCCCTCCCGGCTGTGTGGGGGTGTTTGCTGAAACGATTAGATCGGGGCTTCGGTTTCCCCTCCCCAACATCATTACCGACTACCTCCGGGACTGGGGAATTGGCATCAGCCAGATCACGCCCAATAGTTGGAAGAAAATCATCGGACTTTTGGTCCTCTGTGTTCAAAACAAGTTGCCGTTCCCGTCGATAAACGAATTTCGGAGCATCTTTTTCTTTAAGCGAAGTCGGGAGCGGGACGGCGTGCCGCCCTCTGGCTGTTTCTTTTGCTCTGCCAAGGCGCTAGGAGACCTGAAGGTCGGTCAACTGATGACCGGGATCCCCGACACGCTACACGGTTTCCAAGAGGAATGGTTCTGGGTTGGCGGCGATTGGGAGTCGGCCGACTTCTTAGCCGAGCCCAAAATTGACGGGATGACTGTCCCGAGCCGAGTTGTCGACGTTTATAGTAAGTTTTTCCTTTCATTCTATACTCCACCTCCTAACCACGGGCTTTTTTTTTTCGCTAACAGGTCGGAACTTTTGATATTTGTAGCCCGGAGGAAGAAGGAACCCAAGCTCTCTGTCGAGTTCGCTGAGAGGCTTCAGGATCTTGCGAAAGTTCCGCATTCCGATCGTAGTTGGCGCAAGTTGTTGAAGGAGGTTGAATTAGCGAAGGCCGAACTTTCGTCGCCCCGCCCGTTTAAGACGTTCGTTCCTGGTGAGCCGGTTTGCTTTTTCCATTATCTTTGACCTTGGG
>CACSLK010028053.1:1586664-1597089 GCA_902706635.1 Striga hermonthica | reverse complement strand
GCACATGACAAAAATCTGAAAAATGGTTGTTAGCCTGTGTTGCTATCACATAAATTATTCGCCGCGGTTTTTTGTTCGGATTTCGTGTATAATAAAACATTTGGTTATCTAAGATCATCAACACTTTTTTGTTCCGTTTTCATAAAAAAGTTGTAAATAGATAACAACTCTAGTAAGAAACTAAAGTTTTTATTTTTATTTTTATTTTATCTATAAAAACTAACACATCTGGTGCAAAAACTATTTTTTTTTTTTTTTTTTCATTTGATATAAGTTTATAACTATTTAATTTATATTTATATTTTTTTTAATAGTTCCGTATACATTATTATATAAATGGTTGATTATCTTTCACCAGAAATCAATGATTCAAGATGCAGTAGTGACAAAGGTAATCTGATTTTCCAATTTAATTTGCTTTCATTTTGTTTTTTATATGTCATTCTTGTCTATGTTAGGTTTGTATGGAATGATCTTATCTATGTTAGATATAATGTGACACATACATACAGTCATTCTTATCCTATTTACTCTTATTTTGTACTCTGAATCTCATAAGTATCACTCTTTTTGTGAGTAGTGTACAAAATATCTACATTCATACTGTACTCCTAAACATCAGATAAATAACATTCTTTCATTATCTGTTTATTGTATCACAACATTCATATAACACTTCTTTTCGTGACAGTAGATATTATTATTGGAATCGAGTTGCAGTGGATAAAGAGGAGTGTACTATCTATACACAACGTGTATGATCATTTGAGTGTATGGAGCAGCAAAAGGTATTAATCTATATATATCACCAAAATATTTTACTGATTTTTCTCAAGGCATCATTTCCATCTTGTGTGCTTTCTTGTCTGCTGGTTTTGCTTGTCAATTTGTTATATCCTGTTAACCCTGACTTGCGATGTATGACGTTTGGGTTGTTGTATGCTTTTTGAGTGGTAGTAGAGATTGGTAGAGAAAGTTCTTTTAAACATTGTTTTGTTTATGTCTTTTGATGTCTTGAAAATGACAAATGAATATTGTGATTGAGGTTTATATAGTTTTATTTTTTTTTTTTTTTTTTTCTATGTACAGAATGTATCATAAATACCAGATCAACTTTTATTGGTTAAAATTTCATTATTTTGATTTCATGGATAAAACGGTTATAATATTGAAAACAATATTTAAGCTGATTGTAATGTATAAAATAGGGATATTTAGTATTTAATTTTTATTAGAGTTATGACATGAGACAAAAATATAGGATATTGACCGTCCACATTTAATATTTAATATTTATTAGAGTTATGAGATTTGCAAAAAATATGGGATACTTAAAATTTAATTTTTATTAGAGTTATAAGATGAGAAAATAAATGTGGGATATTGATGATTGGAATTTGTCTAAATAATATCAAAGCATTTTTTATATTTCGGAATCCCGCATCTTTTTGGATTCCTGCCTCCTATTTTGAGATTTCGATCTCAATTTTTGGAATTGTAATTTGATAATTATAATTAATGAATTTAGTTGATCTTTAATTTATTTATTTTTTTTGCAGGAATTGTCGGGAGAAGGAGTTTCTGATTTTTTTAAAAATTTTAATCTATTTTTTTTGGTTGGTTGTTTTTTTTTTTGATATGTAAATTTTTTTTTTCATTAGTTTCTTTTAATTTACTATGCATATAAAAAATAATTGCAATTAAGAAAATAATTAATGATATTTGTTGAGACTAATTAATATATTTAAAAAAAATCTGGGAATATTTTCATTAACTTGTTATGAATGCAGAATTAATTTGTTGTCATTTTTAAAACAGTCAACTCTTCTTCCCAAATTGAATAGTTTTTAATAAAGAAAATAAAGAACGAAAAATAAATGAATAGTAACAGAAATTGGCGGGAAAATGCCACCTAGGTATAATTTATGAGGTTTTCTTAAACGTTCATTAGCTAGTAATTATATATATAGATTATACTCTTAATGATGGTATAATTTTGACTATTTTAGCCATGAGATTATCCGATCTAATGAGCAAGATGTATTCTTATTTTCTTATAACATTTAGAATTTTGAAATACTTCTTAAGAGATTCTGATGTATTTAGATTATTAAAAAAAATAAATTAAAAATATTAAGGTACTTTTTAAATTAAGATTCTAAAGATATTAAATAAAGTGAGATATTTAAACCAAAAAATTGAAACTCAAATTTATTGGGTTTTTAAATCTCATTCAAAATTCAAACATAAATTTCATGAACGCCTAATCAAATTCTACCTTTAAACTTTAATATTTATAAGAATTTCACTCATATTAAAGAAAAAAGTTTGTTTTTTAACCTCCCAAAGTATGACCAATTTTATAGTTTGTCTTACAAACTTTTTGCCCGACACTTTGCCTCCCATAGTTATCGAAACTGACAATTTACCTCATATATTAAAAAATCTAATATGTCACAAAAAAGTTTAATTCAATTAACAATAAATTTTAAATTAATCTTTAAAGTTAATTAGGCTTTTGAAGGTCATGATGAGACGAACAAAATGAGGTACGGTATGTCGATTTCTGAAAATTGAACCTCAATAATTGATCGACAAAGAAAGCAGATGGACGTGTGTATAATAAAAAACTTCAGTTCAACTTTTCTGATAATCAAGATATCCGATTTATTGGAGGTGTCATTTGAAAACTTGCAGAACTAATTTTCTAACAAATAAATCTAATGAAAATCCAACGACTGAATTTTGATAAGTAGTTAGAAGACCACCGATCAATAATTAGTTTTTTGAGGCTGTTAACCAAAATCCGACCGTTGAATTTCCATAAGATTTACTTCGTTAGAAACTCGTTCTTCAAGCTTTCAAGTAACACATTCTAAACGAAAATTGGGTATCTTGATTATTAGAAAATTGAATTGGAATTTTTTTCTATACACACTTGCTCCTACTTTCTTCTTCTACAAATTACAAAGGTATCAATTTCAGAAAGCGTAAACCACACCTATTTTGTTCTTCTAACTATCGGCTTTAAAAGTCCTAAATCAATTCTAAAAATCAATTCAAAATTTATCGTTAATTGAGTTGTAATTTTTTTTTTGGTCATATTAAGCTTAATAGAGAAGACAAATTTTAAATTTTGTCGGGCCAACTCTAAAATCCATGGAACTCTAAAATCGGTGATTAAAAAAAATTGTAAAAAGCCTTAATTTGAGAAATATGCCTTTGTTTTGATACATACCGAGTTACCGACTGGACACCTCTTTCACCTCTTCCGAGCTACACTTGAAATCATTTTTCTTCTTGAACATCGATCAACTCCTGCCATATCTGATTCACACGCACCTAATTTCCATTTCAACCTCAAAAGCCCAACGAGAGTCTACAAAAAAATCAGAAGCCAGAAAATGGCAAAACCCTCGCAATCCAGATACATTTTCACGTTTTTTCATCACATTGTATCAGAAGCCCCAGGAGCCAGTAATGGAATTTCCCAAATCATCGGAAAAAACCCTAAATCAATCAACACCCGCACATCTTCCTCATGGCTATTAAATCCCCAAAGATCCCATTTTTCGTCGTCAGCCAGCACTCCAGGTATTCGCCGAAATTCCGACATACAAGCCAAATTTTCGCCGGCCGGAAACTTGTTGACGCGCAGGTACGTTTCCTTCACGAATCCCAAGATGGGTTCCGGCAATCTTGTGAAGAAGATGGTGAAAAACCCTGCTTTGTTCTTTAAGGGTGGGTTGGGGAGGTATAGGGAGGCATTGAGGCTGCAAATCGAGGCCTTCTTGAGGAGGAATTATCTGGCGGTGGCCGGTGCAGGCGGGCTTGCAGTGTGCGTTGTGCTTTGGCGGGTGCTATTTGGGGTGGCAGATGTTATTGTTGGTTTCTCAGAGGGCATGGCTGAGTTTGGATTTCTGGCGCTGTCATCTGCCGTGGTCGTGTTTAGCGTGAGTACTGTTTTGTGCTGGCTGTAGCTGCTGTTTTATAATTGTGCTTGAACTCATTTCTGTGATTTTCTTTTGTGGGATTGTAAGGATGTCTGAACTAGCTAGTGAGTTGTAGTACAGAATGATCGTTGTTTGCTGGTTGTAGCTGCTGCTTTATAATTGTGCTTGAACTCATTTTTTTGCTTTTATTTTTGGTGGGATTTTAAGCATGTCTAAACTAGCTACTGAGTTTTGAGTACAGAGTGAGACTAGACTGTGTGTATTGTTCAGTGGCAGAAACAACACTGTTTTTAACCTTATAAAAAGTATTCGGACCATGTGATTATCTCTTTTGCTGTGTGGATTTATTCCAAGTTCGATGGATTTAAGTGCTTCAACTCAGATTTATGTACCTGAGCCCAGAGTGTAGGGTGCTATTTTCAGTCTCTGCTGGTTTTGTTCCTAATGTTTCAGGGGTCTATTTTGTAGAGACGAAGAAAAATGATGATGAAGTTCAACTATAGTATTGTATAGTGTGGAATTAGCCAATTTTATCATTACATTCATAATTTTTAAGTCGTATCATGAAGTAGTGGGGACCGGAAACGAAGGTATAAAAATTAAAAATCTGCATGCATGTTATTCCGGTTAACTTGATGAACGGGTGGAATTATCAAGTGATATGACATGATTTTCTTCATCCGTTCATATTATCATTTATCTTTTTTTCTTCCTCTCATTTTCTTTTTTACTTTTTTGTATCCAAGTGATGACCTTCTATAATTACAATTCGTTCCTTTTCATTTTCTTGCGCAAAGGGCTTGTACCTTCATTCGAGATTCAACATCAATCCGGATAAAGTTTACAGAATAGCCATGAGGAGGCTAAATACCTCTGCTGGAATTCTTGAGGCCATGGGTGCACCACTCAGAGGTACGGATGTGAGAGCATACGTGATGTCTGGTGGGGGCATTACACTGAAGAATTTCAGTCCGAGGCTAAGAAGCAAAAGGTGCTTTCTAATTTTCCCAATACAAGGCTCGGAGAGAAAGGGACTAGTCAGTGTTGAAGTCAGGAAGAAGAAAGGACAGGTTTTCCTTCTGTCCAAGCCTGATCCTTTTTTTTTTCTCTCTCTTTTTTTTTTTTTTTTTTCCGTTCCTCGGAATTTTTTATTTTTAATTATCGAGCTAGTACACACACGTGTATGCACTGCATTTGTTCTTGCTCATTATCAATACACATGTCTTCGTGACGCTTTCATGCAAAGATTTTGCAGTCACGTGCTTCACATGCTTTTGTCAATTTCGTGCAGTATGATATGAAGCTACTGGCGGTGGATGTTCAGGTGGCGGGTGGACCCGATCAACGACTGTTCTTGACGGGAGATGAGGAAGAATACAAGATCGGTGATGGGCTCATATCAGAACTGCGGGACCCGGTTGTCAAGGCAATGAGTGCTGCTAAAGAGCTTGAGGCACATGACTTAAAGGAGGACGAGGAGGATGAACAAAGGGAAATCCAAGAAGCTGAAATAAGAAAATCGACAGGAAAATGAAAAGCTAAAAAATAACCACTATCAGTAACCAGCACGGTTTTTCTTCGCTTTATTTTTCTCCTGACCTCAAAATATTGTGCTCTGTATTAGCTAGCTTCTTGAGGTAATAACACTAAACATTTTTTTTTTCTTGTTTTTTTTTCTCTAAGTCTTTTTTCTAATGATACCAGTGAGTGTATGACCGTGACTAGCGATAGTCCCAGCATTGTGTAGACACCTTGTGTTGTCTATATTACTGCAAATTAGAGATTTGTTTTTGCATTTATGTTATGTAACTTACTATTATGTGAAGAAACAGTAATAGCTGGGCAGGTCTTTCATGCCCTGTGAAAAAAAAGAAAAATGGTATAATGCACACAATAAAATGCCATATTTATTTTTATGTTGTTTCTAAAGTATACTGTTTGTATTCTCATCTCAAAATTTCTGAAGAAATTCTGTTTCTGTCTTTGAACATCTTCTTGCGTGCGTTATCTTACTTGGACGATTTATTTCTAGACAATTTCGGTTTTTTGATATAGAATACGCGCATGAAAGAAAATGGCCGTTTTTCGATTTATCTACAATGTTAAAAAGATATGTCGGATTATAGTTTCAGTTTTTTGTTTCTCTAATGTTCCCAGTTTATTTGGCTGCTAAATCCTTCATCATTTTAACTCTGTATTTTTTGAAAAGATGTTGAACTTTAATGTTTGTGACGGGCTTTGCTCAATGGGAATCTAAGTCTTTAAGATTATTTTTTAACAAGGTTTAGGCTTATTGTTCTATAATATTTGAGTAAAAATATTCTCTCTATATAAAATTCTTCAGTTTTTGGTTTTAACATCGACTTTTTAAATTGACGAGGTACAAACCGGTTTTACTATGAAGCCAACTACTTTCTATATACAACAAATATACCTACCATATTAATAAAATTATATTAATGTTATTTAAGTAATCAGAGAATATGGTAGATTTACTTGTTGTGAATAGAAGATTGGTTCCACTACGGAGCCAATTGTTGGCTTCATAGCAAAATCGAAGTACAAACATATCAATTTTTTGAAATGTTAAGAAAGTCTAAATTATTTAAGTAGTGGGCCTTATTAGTCTTCCAAAAATGGTCCATTATGGTCTTCTTGGACTTGACAAGCCAAGCCATGAAGCCATAGCCTATCTTTTAATATCCATTGGTTCATATTGCTCCCTAAACTTTAAAGCAATGTACTAGTAACTAGTGGATTTAATCTATTTTGTAAGACCGATTTTCAAACCGATTTATGAATCACGTGCCAACAAAATTTGGATCATTGACTTTAGTAGTACTATAATTAGTAGGGCTGGACATGGTTCGGATACTCGAGTTTTTTAATGTATTTGCTAATCGAACTGAATCGAGCAAATATTCGAACTTGCTAACCGAAACCGAACCGAAAATCTCGGTTAACCGAAAAAAATCCTACTATTTGTGAATTAACAGAATCGAACCGAACCGAGCAAACCTAACACAGATTTGTGTTAGGTTTGTGTTAGATTTGCTCGGTTCGGTTCGGTTAATTCGCGAATAGTCATACCAACAGGTTAGTTTAATATATATAAATATAATATATAATATATATTTTATAAATTTTAATATAATATACGATTCGATTCGGTTCGGTTAATCGAGGTAAAAAAAATCCTAAAAACTGTAACCGAACCGAACCGAACAAATACTTCCTTTGAGGTATTTGTAACCAGACTGAGTACCCCGGTTAACCGAAAAAAAAATCAGTTCGATTTTGATTCGGATCTACGATTCAGCGGTTCGGTTCGAATTTTTTGCCGAGTCCTAATAATTAGAAACTTAATGATTTGTCATGTGTATATATTTTTTTAAAAAAACTCAATGTATGTAAATCATTTGTTGCATGATTCATAATATGTTCATGAATTTATTGAACAATTTTTTGTACTTAATTGACAAATAGTTGAAATTTATTTAAAATTGTCACAAATTAAAAGGTATTGATTAAACTACAATTTGGTATTAAAAAAAAAAAAAAACTCAATATATATATATATATATAGTATATATTTATTATTATTATTATTATTTTTTTCCAAATTAGTTATCCAAGTTCCAACTGGAAGATAAGGTCGCATTAAATTTTGGAAACCGATACCCAATGTAAGGGGAACCAACTTCAGAAGCTCACGTCATGGCCAACGTCACGCTGGCGTATCGGTGCTGCCACCTGTCTCAGAACGATTGGACACAGCCCGATCGCCGCTTTATAAAACCAACCTCCGGCTTGGTTGGCTGGCGCAATTAATTCTTCGCGCCCGACCCTAGGGACTCAACGGCTCGCCGACCGAGCCGCCATCAGTATGACAATCATCGCTCTCAGCTCCATGGCCCACGCACCGCTGGCAAGAGACACGTGTCGCTTTACAGCTGTGGCTAAGACTCGAGGGTCAACGCCAGTCCATTGATTGCAAAAACCACAGTTGACTTCAATCTCATGTCTCTTTCCTTGTGCTTTGTAGTTTGAGAAAAGTAATAATAATAATGATAATGATAGCGGATTAAATTATAATTTAATATATCGTATAAAATATTGAATTACCAATTTTGTTAATTTTAGTAATTCAAATAGTTGGTTTTGCAACGTTTTGATAAATAATAATTATTTATTTGATATGAAAACAATTAATTTTACAATTGTTATATTTTTTTTAAAAAAAAAAATTCATATCGAGCATTTCCAAAAGTATCCTTTTCAACTTAAAAGGATATTCCAAATCTAAAAAAAAAAACAACTAAATTAGAGGTTTCGATAAGTCAAGTCTTTAAATCATCTTAAATTTCTAATTGAATCCCAAAGTATTGATTAATATCACGCTGAGATTTATATGTGTAATAAAATATATATATAAAGGTATTACATCATTTTAAGAAGACTAATAAGGCCCAAATGGATTGTATTATTGTAATGATTTCATCTTGAAAATCATTGTTTGGTTAAAATATTTTACTTTGTTTTCTTCTTTAGTTCAATGTATGGTATCATTATAAATTTAAATTTCACATGTCTTTAGAAAAAAAAAAAAAAAATATAAAAAATTGCACTTTCATCCTTCTAAGGACATAACTTAGAAGTCAAAAGTTTAAATCTAATCTTATCTAATAAAGATAACAACTTTTGCATTTTGTCAATATTTTAAGCCAATATCAATGAATTAATATTATATTACGCCGATCAAAAGTTACATTACAGAGGCAAAAACTTTCACCGACATTTTATATATTCCAATTCGATCCTTTTGTATTAATTTGAATATGGATTTTTCATAATTTATAATTGAGGGAAATGTTGCAGTCTCGTACGGAACCATTTTGTCGAGATTTGTAACCGTTAGATCATTATGTAATAGTCGTGGATAGTTGATCTACGATTACAAACCTCGATGGAATAGTTCGTCTCGGGACCGTATAATCTACTTGTAAAACGGAAACATGCTCCAAAAAGTTTATTATGAAAATTTCAACTACACTTTCCTTCCTCCAATTGAATGTAAATACGTAAAGATTAAGTCTAACCGATCGAATTCAACAATCAAAATGAGTGGGACACTCTCTTTTCTATTTCTCACACAAATTGGTTCTGAGTTTATAAATTGCATTTCAACCCTCTTAAATAAGATTATTTCAACAAAAAAAAAAAAAAATAACTATAAAAGAAATTGACACCCATATAGCATGTCATACTTCAATCCGAAAATTTGTGCACATATATATATATATATATATATTTTTCAAAAAATACATGCAAAAAATTAAATAAAATAAGTTGAGAAAGGAAAAATAGATTTTCTGCACGAATTAAATAAACCGAACTTACGCAAGAAAATTGAAACAATAACACATTAATAAATAAAATTTATCATAAACCCAGACTAGTGTAATTTTTAATGTTTAAACAACATTTAATGAGTATTTTTATGTGTATATGTTATCAATATATATATTTTTTTTTTCAATTCATGATTAATTTAATAAACATAAAATGTGAAATATATAGATAATAATAAAAACTAATAAAATTTGATATGTAGTAGATATTTTAAAATTGAGAATGTTGAATAAAATAATCAAGAGAATGTGTGTTGTAGCTTGAGTGGTTGATTTGGAATTTAATGTGAGTTGGCAATTGAGATTAACATACAGGAAAATGCTAAGGTCTCGATTAGTGATGTTAAATTAAATGAGCCTGATTCGGCTCGGCTCGAGCTCGACTCGTTAAGACTCGGTTCGGCTTAAGTTCGAAGCCTTAACGAGCCGAGCTCGAGTTCATTTAAAGCTCGTTTGGTTAACGAGCTGAGCTCGGCTCGACTCAATAAGGCTCGTTAAGGCTCGGAAAGTGAAATTTATGTAATTTATAGTTTGACTCGTTAAAACTCATGCGCTCTTTCTATGTGTGACAGTGTGTGTTTAGGCTTCACAGAGTGGGTTTTGAGTTAATACCGATCCAAAAGCTCCACCTTTTTGCATCGGGTGAGCTCCTCCAACACGGCAGAGAGAGTTCACCATTATCGTTTTCTCTGTGTGGGATTTTAGAGAGAGGAAATGGGGTGCAAAATGCAATTTTGTAAAATACCCGGAAAGAGAAGAAGCTTGTGATGTGTGGAAAAATAATAAGAAAAAAAGGGGCTTTGCGTCAAAGAAAAGATTTTTCTCATGAGTTTCTTTGACCCCATTCTATACTAGGTTCGTCTTTTTCTCATCTTTATGCTTTTTTTAATAAAAAATTGTAGTTTCGTGATATTATTATAGTTTTTTGTACCGTTCGAGGTTATATGCTTTTGTTTGAGTTCTGAAGGTTCTTGATTTGGTGTTTACTGATATAATTCAGTAGTATAAGGTATGGGTTTTGGGTTTTAATGGTGAATTTGATGATTAATGAGGTTAATTTT
>CACSLK010028053.1:1576112-1586519 GCA_902706635.1 Striga hermonthica | reverse complement strand
AAAAAAAAATTTTGGTGCTTGTATGAATCTAAAGCATAAGCATGATGTTGATGTCGGCGCTCCATTTTTGCTAAGGTTTATATTCTGTGTGATGTTCTGTTCATTTCTCATGTAGATTCCGGGTGAAAAATAGGTTGTTTTTCTTTTTTGAAATTTTTTGTTTTCCCAAATCTGTTGCCACAAAGATGATATCTGTTTCTGTGTGCAAATTATGAAGATTCTACTTTTTTATTATCTACACTTTGGGAATGATTAAGAAGAGTCGATAATATTTCCTCTTGCAGCCGGCAAAATAGCAGCAATCTTTGAATATCCACTAATTTCAGCTTAAATCTGCTCATTGCAAGTAACTGATCTTTAATTTGCCTGTTCCCGCCCTCATTTGCTCGAATAATAGAACGACTTGTGAAATTCGTTACTGCCTGGGTAAATGGTTTTTAGTATTTTCAGTTTAATCCGAAGCTAAATTTCATCATCATTTATTTCGGCAATCTCCAGAGTCTTGCTCTCTTCTCTCTCTTCCATTGAAATTTGAAAATATGGGAATAGTTTCAAGATTTTTAAGCTCAATTTCATTTGCCGATCTTGGAACCCACTGATGGTTTATATAACTGCAGCTTTATTCTTTGACCATTGTCGTTTGAGAACTGTGCAGGTTTTGTCGTTAAAGCACTTGGTTAGTGATCTAGTTTGTGTTTAGGCCTTTTTAAAATTAGCTCATATGTCGTCAACAGATAGTTTTTAGTTTCTTTTGCCTTTCATTTTATAAAAACCTATACAGGTAAGCTGTCATTGCTGTTGTATCACTGATAACTTAATTATCCTTAAGCTGAAGTGAATTTACAGATATTTGATTTTTGATTGCTTTTCTGCTACTTGTATGAGTATGTACGATTGCATTGCCCCACTTTTATGGTTAAATTAGGTCTTGCTATCTGCGGGTACCTTCAGATTTAGCTTTAATGTCTTTGTGGCTTTTATGACAGGATTTGTTTGTTCGGTTTTATCGCAGTTTGATTATAACTGGTGAAACATGACAAACCAAGGCAGCACAAAAGTTCGATTAGTTAGATGTCCTAAATGCAGACAGGTTCTTGCAGAATTGCCTGAGGTTCCCCTGTACAAATGTGGAGGTTGTGGCACTGTTCTCCAAGGTAATTATTTGACACCTGTAGAATAAGTGATTGTTAGAGTTTCCCTCGAAAAAAAGACACCGAAAAGGAAAACAAAATAAAGAGAAAGACAATTGAAGCTTTTAGTAGTATGAATTTTGGCACAATTTTTCGTACTTACATCTTTCTGCAATATCATCTGTATAACAGCTAAAAACCGGAGACCAGAGACCCACAGCTCGAGATTTTCCTCACAAGAAACATGTTCTGCTGCAAAAAGTCAACCCGATGAGCTTTTAGAGGCTGGTAGCTCAAGTCAGCCTTTCACAAGTCCACGCGAAATAGAAACTTTGTCCGATAAAGACAACACAAGATGTAATGGAAACTCTTTGGAACTTCGTGAGGACACAAGCAACCTTTCCAGCTCTCCCGAGGCGCCAGATGAAGGTTCACCCATAGAAACTAAAATTTTTATAGCGCACGATTCTATATGCAATACTTCCAATGCTTATCATGGTGAATCGAGTCAAGACGGATGTTTCTCAGATGAAATCCCAAGCTCAGGCGAACTTTCTCTTGAGGCCCAAGTGCGCAGTACGCCAGGAGCCGGTGAACACATGGAACGACACAAGAAGGATCAAACTGAACGAGAGGAGTCTGAAAGGGTTCGGCAAAAGGGTGTTGCCTTTGTTGCTAAAGTTCAAAATTTGCCGGAGCATGAGCACCTGGAGAGTGTTTTGCCTCCACAGGTGCATGCAAGTGTTAGCCAGAAAGAAGACTATCTTCAAGAAAACAAGGCTTCTTCACATATTATTTCCCGTGCGAATGAAAGTGATATATCACCATCAACCGGACAGATCAAGGAAAGTAACACAAATACAAATGGGTATCGTTCTAATGCTACCTCTCGATCCCCCTCAAAAGAGAGCCTCGTGTCTTTTTACCTTGCGTCTTCCGATAATGAGATTCCAACTCATTTTCCTAGGGATGAGCGTAAATTTGGAAGATTTAGCTCCCTAGATACATTCGGAAGCTCATCTCCACCCATGGCTAATTACCCAATAAACGGTACCTACTACGCTTACGACAGTAGTGAATCTTCGTATGACGGAAATTATGATCAAGTTCGGGAGCAAATTTTGCAACACCCAAGAAAGAATAAGGATGCTGACATCAGCAGCATCGAGTTGCTCGGCAAAAATGGAGTCAGGGGCCGTGACACGGCCAATGGTAAACAAGAGTGGGGCCATGCGAGAAACCACCACTGGAGCCAACCGGTTGAGAGCAATAATTACACAATTGGAAATCGGAAAAGACTCGACGGACAAGAGGGTTTTTCCAGGCTTCCATTCCCTTCGAGAGCAAGTGCAGTCCTGGGTCCCGGCCCCGAGAGTTATCATCATCATAGTTCCCTCCTTAACCGCCCGGTTGTCAAGCCTCAGTGCCCGGAGCCGAATAAACTCGACCTGTTGAGAACCGTGTGTGAGCTGCAAGATCAGCTAAGCCGGATGCAGTTACCGGAAATCGGGAGGTACAACAATCACTTCCCTCTCGCAAGAGAGATGTACTCGGGTGCCCCCCACCATCCCCACGGTTACAACGTGTGCCCCAGTCAAGTCGATGTTTGTCCCGGTCAATGGGATCCCCCGCACTACAGACCACCGCAGGCCGGCTGCTCCTGCCCACACTGCCTTTCGGGGACCCAAGACTGTCGTTACTCGTCTCATCTTCCCCCACACAGCCCCCCCATGCGCGGCAGCATGTGCTGTGCTGCTCGGCCCAGCATCTCGAACTCCTCGAGCCCGCTCCGACCAGTGACCGGTGAGGCCCGAGCCTGCCTGAAGCTGAAGGAAAAGTACTTTGCCGGAAAGAGGCATGTCCGGCCAGTGACCGGTGGGGCCCCCATGGTCTCCTGCTACGACTGCATGGAGCTGCTGCTTCTGCCGGCAGATTTCCTCCTCTTCAACCGGAAGAAATACCACCGGCTGAAGTGCAGCGCATGCCGGACGATCCTGAGATTCTCGCTCCATGGCGGGACCCACATAGTACCCTACATGCCGGGGCCCATAACTCCTCCGCCTCCGGTTAGCAAGGCCGCCGACACGCGAGACGGGTCGCGCTACCATCAGGCGGAACCCTTCAGACGGGCTGCTGAGCCCGTTTCTTGTTCGGATGACTACAGGGATGGCCGGTCGAATGGCAAGGTGTCCTCTGGAAGTTCATTTGAGGCGGTCGAGGACAGGAAGATGAAATCTGTCTTGACCACCAGGTCAATGGGGAAATGGAAGGTTGGGCCCACCTTGGAGATTGAGGAATTGCCGAGTTCTCCACTTCATCGGCTGATGGGGTACTCATCGCCTAGCCAAGTGCTCGATGATTGATCCTCAAGTGACTGAATGGAAACCGGCGGTGTGATTCTACCGAAGTATTTTCCTTACGTTTATGGGTGTTTTGGTCGGAATGGAGCACATGAGGTTTGGCTTGGCTAATGGCTACACAGTTTCTTAGTATAGAAAGGTTTTGTGAGATAGTGGTGGTCAAGTATAAGTTGCAGTGCTCGTATAAGATTGTATAAGATTGTTTGTGTTTCTGTTTGTATGTTTTGGTTGTCTCCTTTAAGCCGATTATGGGTTTGTGTCATGGTATAGTTATAAAGCAGATGATGATTGATTGATTGTGTACAAAAGTTCAGTTAGGAATAATGATATAGGCTTGCATCGGGTCTATCGGTTCATTCATTGTTTTTATAATGCTAGGTGAATACATTTGTGCCTTCAATCATATATTCGTCTGTGTTCAAACTTTTAAATTATGCTTCATCAGAAGGTACTATAGAAAACAAAGCCAAAGCCAAACATTAATGTTTCACATCAAATTAGAAATAGAAACCTTTCACATCAAATTAGAGATAGAAACCAATCTACAGACACAACCAAGATTTCCCTGCATCTCTTTCTCTATACATAAACATCTAAAAGCACGGCCTTTCGAAAATTCATACAGCAACCGCAAACCCAGGCAGACCTCGTCCCACATCCTCATTTCCCGGGCCCACACAACCTTCGACGACCCCTGGACGAGCACACGATGAATAATAATCCTCCATGACCCCACTCCCACAATCCACCGTCTCGAAACACCCTTCCACAAATAGATGGTACAAAAGCAAGTCGGTTCGTACCCTACCCGACGGATCCCTCTCCAAACAGCACATCAGAAAATCGGTCGCCTCATCCGATATCCACTCTGGAATCCTCACATACTCCCAATCTCCTCCTACCCTTCTCAGAATATCCTCCTTCTTCCCGGGCTCCCATAATGGCCACCCTGTCAGCATCTCCACCACCACGCAACCCACCGCCCACACATCCCCTGCCGCCTCCTGCAACCCCTCGGTAACCGCCTTCGGCGGCAGGTACATGGGAGTACCCTGCCACTTTCCCGGACCTGCCGCCGCTCGTTTCCTGCCGGCCTATTTCGTCTCCCTCTTGGCCAGCCCAAAATCACTGATTTTGGCCGTGAAGCTGTATTCGAGCATCAGGTTGTAGAACAGGGTGCCGCCGCCGTCGTCTCCAAATGTGGTTTACTGGCCGAGACACTGGATCAGGTTCGGACAGCCCTTTAGATCGGACATGATTTCCCTCTCGGACCGGAGGGTGTCGGAGAATTGGATCGGGGCGGACTTGACAGCCATCTCCGGCGGAAATAAGCCGGGGTTTCTCGGCGTGGCCATGAACACGCGGCCGAAGCTACCTTTGCCCAACATCTTGCCCCCTGATCCATCCGACGCCGTCTCCGAAGTTGTTCCACCTGGATGGAAGTTCATCCATTTAATTGCCACATACGCTATAATTCATGTTCACGGTTGGAGATGGTCTTATGTATATATAGGTGGGTTTTGTATAACACCGTCAACTAAAGTGAAAATAGTTCATATATTAATTTATTTATTATATATATGATCTGATTTTCCTTACTAAGCTAATAATTCATATATTAATTTAAAAGATTGACTCGTTATTTTATTATTTTAATGTTATATCTACTTGATGATAAATAAATTGTATCTCAATGTAAATTTGTACTGTATTTATGAGATATTCTTAGCCTAGTTTATTATATTTAAAATAATATCAATTAACAAACTTAAATATATATCTTCTATAACTAAAAATAATGATTTATCCGTTTCCTTTCCTATCAAAGAAAGGACGACTAGCATGGCAAATCGATCTATTCAATAGCATAGAATCCCATTTATTTTTTTTTTTATTTTTTTTTTTAACGAAACGATAGATATTATTACTCGAAGCCAAATGTACATCCGGAGGTTAAGAAACCCCATACATCCCTAACAAAGGGAAATGAGAAGCTCTAAAAAATAGAGTTCTAGACAAAAGAACCAAAGGGGATTAAACGACAAGCAACCGACAGAGACAGAACCTCAAGGACCGGTGCTTATTGCTTAATCCTCATTCAAAACGGTTAAGACCATTGATCACAGATCCTAGCCTAAACCAATAAGACAAACCAAGAAACAACAAAATCAACCAAAACAGAGACAGAAACACATAATTAGCTAATAAACAACCAAAAGGGGAAAGAGCCAAAAGGGAACTAGCAGGGGAACAGGGAAGGTCATAGAAATGAGCTGGAGAATTCCATCCATTCTTTGCTAGCAGCAGAAACAACAGCCACCTCAGGTCTCCACAGATTCTGGAATGCAATAAGGTTTCTCGACTTCCAAATTCCCCACAAGATGTAAGCAGTGAGACCCAGCCTGTCATTTGAGGTTGGGCATTGTTTGATTGAGCAGAGCTTGGTCCACCATGTTTTGAAATTTCCAGTATCAAGATCAAAGTTGTCCCAACTTAATGGTGAGAGTTTCCAGATTAGTCTTGCTCTAGGGCAATGGAAGAATACATGTTATTGGGTTTCTTCTCCTTCACCACAAAGTTTGCATATAGGGTCAACAACCATGCCTTTCTTAACTAAGTTGGCAAGGTTGGGTGTTCTCAACACTCCTCCAAATGAAATGCCTGATTTTCCCTTTGATTTTAAGAGTCCAGCTTCTCTTCCTCATTATTCCAATTTCATTGATGGTACTGCTAGCCTCTGCCATATCCATTTTTGACCATTTCTCTTCAACCAGCTTTGAGTAGGCTGAGGAGACTGATAAGGAACCAAGTTTCCCATGGGCCCACCTGAGCTTGTCATCTTTAGTTGGATCTAGGTCTTTGATCTGGAGGATAGCAGCACAGTCCACAGCTGAGAAAATCTCCTTCACTAAGTCAATGTTCCATCTTCTTCCAGTACTGTTAATCAACTCTTTTACCCAAGTATAAGTTCTTGCCTGAGGATGGTTAGGAGAAGGTATAAGGCCTTTCACTGAGGGTAGCCAAGGATGCTCCCAAAATCTTGACTTTATTGCCCTGCTTGATTTCAAAGTATAAGCTTGAAGAAATGGAGTCTCTAACTGTTATCCAGGAGTTCCACATCTAGGAGCTGTTCACTTTCTTCTTGATACTGAAAAAGTTTTCCTTGGGGAAGTATTTAGCTCTGAGGACTCTGCTCACCAGAAGGTTGGGATGAATCAAGATCCTCCAAGTTTGTTTTGAAATCAAGGCAGTGTTCATCAGGTGAAGATTTTTGAAATCAAGGCCTCCTTTGTCTTTTGGCAGTGAGAGTCTCTTCCAAGCCCTCCAGTGAATTGTTCTCTTTTCAGGATCACCCTTACCCCACCAAAATGAGGCTAATAATTGAGTCAATTTCTGATTTGTGGTTTTGGGAAGAAGGAAACATGACATGGTGTACAGAGGCAGTGCATTCAGGGTGGGAATCCCATGTGTTATTGTCTGAAAGTTTTTTTTTTTTTTCGTCTTTATCAAACTTAGTGTTTATTGGCTTTTGACTGAAGTCAACAATTGGCTCCTTAGCATAGTTGTTATTATTTAATTGTTCTTACATTAGTGTCTCATACAATTTACATATGCACATTGGTTCTCCAATATTCTCTCTCTAGTTTATCATAATTTGCAATTATTAATATTCACGTTTTTAGTTAGGTAATTTAATCTTACTTATTTAATATAGAATACATTTGCATTTTTATTTAATTATTAGTTAAAAAATTAAGCCAAGTTAATTGAATTTTTCTTTTACCCAAAATAATTGAAAAATGGAAATTTTATATGAAAAATTTTTGCATATCAGTCTGGTGGTGGGTCTCGCTGCCCGCCTATCTCCCCGGCTTTGGAGGTGGTTGTCGGTCGCCGAGGAAAACCGTCAGATTTGTTGGAGTTTCAGTCCCATGCGCCTAGTGTTGGAAGTCGAGTTATCGACCTAGAACCTAACCTAAGTCCTCGAATAGCGAGCTGATACTGATGAGCATATCTGGCTCTAGAAGGTGACCTCTCACCTGGTGAGCGACCTAACGATGCATTAGCCGCGTGACAACTAATGAAGTTATGATCATGAGAATCGTGAGCATCTGGGAAATATGGAAGGAGATCTATCCCCCCTCTCTCTTATATATAATTCCAGAATGTGTTGAGCCTAAGTGACATACTCCTCTGTGGCAAAATTTCATGTTTCGTTATTTGACTTGAATGATAGATTTTAATTTAATTCCAACCCAAAAATAACTAGGTCCGAATTATTATAATATGTTGATTATTTATGGTCATGTTATGTATTAACTATATTTAATATCATTTGTTATTATAACTATTGAAATGTAAATATATTTTAAAAATTGATAACTTTTGTATTTTTTATCAGTTTTACATATATAATATATCAAATTAATTATTCATTGATGAACTTTGATTTGACATTCATATTGTATGTATAAATTAAATGTATTTTATTTATCTTTATAACATTAATAAAATTATTTGTTAATATTAGATAGAAAAATAAAATTATTTATCAATTAATATATTTATGTTTCAAATAGTTATAAAGTAGAAAAATTATTATAATATAATACATGTAAATCGTACAAGTAATAAATGGTCATTCCAAATTTTATAATAATTGTTGTAAAAAGTATTAAAATTTTAAAGCACTTTTTCTCATTACTTTTAAAATTTATTTATATTTTTTTTAACAAACACTCATGTAATACACATATATTGTACTTGTTTTCTTATAGAAATAGAGATGTGGTTATAAAGATGATTTGCTTCAATTCGTCGGAGGCTCTACGTTGAGAACCTTTCGGACGTTATTTTAGGTACTCAAACAAGAACGTCAAACACGAGTTGCAGATCTAAAGAGAACTGGCTAAAAATAATTTACTAAAAATAATTTACATATTTACATATTTTTAGTACCCAAAAAATAATTTACTAAAAATAACAAATAACTCTAAGAATTTACATATTTAGAAAGAATATTCAAATCATGTGACCGAGAGGACGAAAATTCCAATTTTTGCACGTCGCGTTTGAGACGACGATCCAAGATCCGACACATCTCGAAAGCAACGTGGCTCCCTCTCCATTGGGGCACGTGCCAATCCACATTGGTCCCTCCTATCTCCACGTGGGCACGTGACAAAATCATCCCTATCACCCGCTGTATATAAGTCTTATCCTCGCTTCTTGGAAATTTTATTCCAACACAAAAATCTTAAAAGAAAATCTTTTGAAGAGAAAAAAAAAATACAAAAAAAAAAATAAAAAAAAATGGAGGCAGCAATTTCCGGTGGCCAATCTCCGGCAACATCCATTTTCAAGCCAAAAACAAAGAAGGTGTTTTCCCCTGTCCACAGCTACACTTTACCAGTTTCGAAAAGCCTCCATAAAGGAAGAGTCTTGAAGGTGGAGTGTGCCAAAGGGGGTTCATCACCAGCCGACAAGTTATTAGCTGCGAATGAGGAGTTCGATTTGGAAGAGGAAATCATCGGACTTAAGGAATTGAGCAGTAAATGCAGAGGTGACTTTGCCGGCTTAATCGAGCTGCTCGAGTGCTTGGAAAGAGAAGCAATCATGGGGGAAGATGAAGGGAAAGAGCCAGATGATTATAACAGAAGGGCACAGATTTTCGACAAGAGCTCTAGAGTTTTCCGGGCTCTCAAACAGGACAAGAACAAATCTGCTGTTTAGTTCCCACAATAACCCAAAATCTTATGTGTGTTTATGGTTTCTTCCTTTTCTTGTGTATTGTTCTTATTAGGTGATCATGCATGAAAATACATTCTTAGGTGGAATGTTCTTGTTTAGGCAGAAGCATTATTTTGAACAACACAAACACTCATACACTAAGGCAAAGGCAACCCCATGTGTAGAATCAATCACCAGTCACCACACAAAGCATTTATCAATTCAAACTTCAAATGTGTGTGTGAGAGAGAGAAGTTTGTTCCGAAACCAAAAACCGAGAATTACGAACTTGTATTTTCTCTATGAAAAAATACGAACTTTGTATGTTCAGAGTATTCATACTGAATACATATATTATTCCATAATGCCTCTCAGAGTTTGAACTCTGACTTGATAACAGTCCTATAAAGAAAAGGATTGCCAGCAAAAGTTTTCACCTCTTCACTTCTGTTCAGAATCAGTCTTCTCAAAGAATGTCTTCCTCAACCAGTCAAAAGGCTGCCCACCGAAAAATAAAGAAAGAAAAGCGAAATTAATTCCAGTATACAACATAAAGAAAACCATAACTACTAGTACCAAAAAAATAACCAAAATCATCAATATCTTTCTGATACCAACATGAATCAAATGTAAGAAAAAAAAATAAAAAATCAACAAACTATAATTGAGCACAACACAATCCGGTAGCTTGTAGGGCGAACTTCAAGTTGAATAATGTCGTGCAACGTTCAAATCGTCCTTAAAATTTTTATGATAACTAGAAAATTGGCAATTAAGGTGATATAGGGACTTCATTAGTTGAAAAAGGAGCTCTTTGCAACCAGAGTGGGAGTACCCCTTCATACAAACACATGAACAGAAACAAAAGTGCGGAACTCGAAACTCCCATAATTGCCTTAGATTGAACAAATAAATAACAGACCTATGATCTACAGCAACACAAATTCCAAAACAGAACAGTCAAAATAAAGAATAAAACAAAAGCCGCTTGATAGCACCGTGATGCAACGAGAAAGATTAGACCAGAGAACTTAAAAGAACATCTTTTACCATCTTGCTGCACTTTTACAACGGAGACAGCTCAAAGCTACAGATATTGCAGTAGCAAGTAATATCATGAGATGTTAAAAAGACGAAAGAATTCTTTTTGTAGCTCACATACCTATAATGCTAAGTTAATGAAGGCA
>CACSLK010028053.1:1298613-1309248 GCA_902706635.1 Striga hermonthica | reverse complement strand
AAAAAAAGAAAGAAAAAAAAGAAATTAGAAGGTCAATAGGCCATGCATAAAAAGTAACATAGCCACTCAATAAAATTGTGACTAAAGTGAATAAAAAGCAACCATATTGATGGTACATAACTTTGCAATTATTAAATTATTAGAAACACAATGAATGGATTTGAACCTTTTGCGTGATTGCAGGCGTGATTATTTCATTATGGTTGGTTATGCTCTATTTTTTCTTTGTTATTCTATTTGATCATTTGAAGGTGAATAAATTGTTTAATTTGCAAATTTCAAAAGCTATAAATTATAAGTTAAAAGCTAATTTCAAAAGTAAAAAAAAAAATCGTCAAATAAACAGCTATTAGAATATTCACTTGTGAGTTGTCCCACATCGTTTATATAGGAAAAATAGACATATTTTATAAGTATAACGAGCTTTCCCTATCTTGGTGTACTTCATCTGGCGTGTGATCGCACTAGTTTTCCTCCCGTTTCTTACACAAGCAATCATCTCCTTTTTTTTTTTTTGGAAATTATATAATCTTTCTCAAGTTTACAAATTATATATTTGGATTTCTGATTTATAAATTACAAATTATCTTTCTCAGATCACTTTTCCACTCACTTTGCTTTGCTTTATTCATTTCGCCCCTTTTACTTTCTACCATCTTTTCCATCCGAGTACATTAAAAATTTACTAATATCTTACTTCATGCCGACGTATAAAATATTGTTTGTATTATAAAATAATTTTAGAAACAAAAATAATTTTCAAACAAAAAATATTATTTTTTTTTGAGCGGTACTATTGATTGTGGAACATGGTTAATAATTTACTTTATTTTATAGTGGAGTAAATCAAAGGTCGGATTTTTTTTTTTCAATCGCTAGTGCTACATTTTATTCTAAATAAAATTTATATTTTATTCTCATTATTTTAATTATCTTCATTACCAAAAATGTAATTTAATTAGGCATAATATATTTTTAGTTATATAAATTTTTAGTATATGATTAATAAAATTACACGATTACTTGTATGTGATAATTAAGTTTATATTTTTTATGTTATAAGTATAAGGTTGTTTTGTAGTTTATATTTTAATTTAATGAAAAATATTGTTTTTATAATATTATAATTTAACTATAACAATTTAAAACATTTTGTCAAATATTGTATTAAACTACATAAGAACATATTATGCAAGGTACTGTTTAGGCTCACTTTAGATGGTGCGCTTCATTTGGTGGGACCGCATCCTCTTTCCCCGGTTCTAATAGAGAAGAATAAAACGCTATTCTAACTTAAAACATCTAAAATAACGTTGAAGATGGTCTTACATATATAAGAAAGATAATTAAACTTGAAAAACTCAAAATCACATAATTTGACCGACTAGTTATCATAAATTTAAAATATCATAAACAAGACTACGTCATAAGAAGTAAATTTTTGTATATCGATATAGCCGTTAGATGGATACTTATCATATATTTTCAGTAAAAATGTATATTTTTTTGCAATAACATATTATATTTTTATTTGTATTATTTTTTTGAATGACATTTCAGTTTAAAAATACTCAAAATGTTATTAATTTTTAATTGGTATGCATTCTGGGACGGAGCCACCCCAAAGGCAGGGATGGGCTCCAGCCCGGTCTTGATTTTTCGGCTTAACTAAATTTATGCCTGTAAAAATGTATTTTAGCCTATGTTGTATTAGATTAGCCCAATATTAATCTTATTTTGCCCCAAAATAAGTTAAACTTGTTTTACATTAAATCAATAAATTATATATTTTAACATGATTTAAGTTTCTTTCTATTTTTATTTTTTATTATTATTATTTTTATGTTGTTTTTCTGTTTATTTTTTATTATTTGATTAAAAATAGATTTGATTTAGATAATTTTATTCGAGACAATATTTGATTTTGTTCTACATTAGAATACTTAATTTTTTTTTTCATACTTTGACTTCTTTATACACGTGTCTAACTTGATTTTTCAAAATCGAGTAATTCAAGTTGGAACTCGTGCTCATTTAATAAACGAGTTTCGCAGCTCAGTTGGTTTAATAAATATAAATATATATATAAGGGTTCGACTCGTATGAACTCAATTCAAGTTATTTAATAAAGCATATATAAAACCTAGTCCAAACTCAAAACTCTAATCAAATTATTCGCGAACATGATAGATTCAATTTGTTTGTATTGTCTACAAGATCAATTTGTTGTTCGAGTATGGCTCGTTTAAATATAAAAGAAGTCAAGCTCAAACTTTTACAAGCTGAATCGAACTTTGTTAGAAGACAATCTGTTCGAATAACAAATGCACATTTTACAGCCCCGGATGAAAAAAAATTCTGGCGACGCCCCTGTATGTATTCCTAACATTAACATTGATATTTTGGCAATTTATCCTTAATTATCAACTCGTTACCAACTCATGCAGAAGTAAAAGAATTAGAAAAATTGCCATGATGATTAATGATTAAATCCGGTCGAATTCATAAAATTTGAACTAAAATGAGAGTAAAAATTAAGCTCGTTATTATATGTAGTACCAATTATAATTATTACATATGAAAATATCACCATATTCAATTCTTTGAATGATTACCCACGTTGCAATATATATAAAAATTTCGCGGTTGGTGTGATGGTTGTTCAAATTTTCAATCTCTCTCTCGTTTTTGACACACATAGTGACATAAATGTCATAAAATAAAATCTTGCAACTTTGTTTCCTCATAATTGTTTAATTTTGGGGAGATGCTACGGTCTCGTTACAAAATCATTTCGTCGGGATTTATAACCGTTGGATCAACTATTCCCGACGGTTACATGATAATCTAACGATTACAAATTCCGACGGAATAATATATATATTGTTATTTCATATTTTTATATTGGTTTGATAAATAAATTTAGTTTTATTTATAAAATAGATAAAACGATATTTTATGTTATTTATTTGATAAGGATGTCAAATTGAAAATCATTAAAATACGATTATTTTAATGTTTCATTTATAAGAAATAAAATACAAGTAAAAAATTACAATATTTTTAAAAATAAAAAGAATTAGTTAATATATGAATTAAATAAGAAAATGCAAGAGTAATATACGGAAATTTAAGAAAAAAAAGGAAAGGTAAAATCGAAGAACGACTACAGTCCCGTTGACTGAATGGTGTTAGAATATCACTTGTGAATTGTCCCACATCGTTCATACATAAAAAATAGGCTCACCTTATAAGTCTAGTGGGCCTCTCCTCCTTCCACCAATTGGTTTTGGGATGGAACCCCACTTGGGCTTCATATGGGCTTTTCCATCTCATGGTGCGCTTCATTTTAGTGGGCCCGCACCGTTTTTTCCCCCAGTTTCTTACATGGTATCAGAGCCCGGTTATATTGGAACTGTGCGATGACGTACCCGTTTATGGGAGTCCGCTTCCCCACGTACCCGTTTATGGGAGTCTACCGTTTATGGGAGTCTACTTCTAGTAGGCTTGGGGCACCCAGTTGGGCTTGGGCTTCCGAAGGACTCACAAGTGAGAGGGCGTGTTAGAATATCACTTGTGAGTTGTCCCACATCGTTCATACATAGAAAATAGGCTCACCTTATAAGTCTAATGGGCCTCTCCTCCTTCCACCAATTGGTTATGGGATGGAACCCCACTTGGGCTTCATATGGGCTTTTCCCTCTCATGGTGCGCTTCATGTTAGTGGGCCCGCACCGTTTTTTCCTCAGTTTCTTACATGTTAGAATATCACTTGTGAGTTGTCCCACATCGTTCATACATGGAAAATAGGCTCACCTTATAAGTCTAGTGGGCCTCTCATCTTTCCACCAATTGGTTTTGGGATGGAACCCCACTTGGGCTTCATATGGGCTTTTCCCTCTCATGGTGCATTCATGTTAGTGGGACCGCACCCGTTTTCCCCCAGTTTCTTACATGGTATCAGAGCCGGTTCTATTGGGACCGTGCGATGACGTACCCGTTTATGAGAGTCTGCTTCCCCACGTACCCGTTTATGGGAGTCTACTTCTAGTAGGCTTGGGGCACCCGTTTATGGGAGTCTACTTCCCCACGTACCCGTTTATGGGAGTCTACTTCTAGTAGGCTTTGGGCTTCCGAAGGACTCACAAGTGAGGGGGCGTGTTAGAATATCACTTGTGAGTTGTCTCACATCGTTCATACATGGAAAATAGGCTCACCTTATAAGTCTAGTGGGCCTCTCCTCCTTCCACCAATTGGTTTCGTCTATGTTTGTTACCGTAGATTATCTACACAACATAATCTACATGGGTATCCAATGACGAAAAACACTGACTGAACCATCTCGTAACGGGACCTTAGCATTTTCCGTAAAATAGTTTAGGTTAGTTCCAAAGCCTAATAGTCAAAAACCAAACCTTTACACGTGTCATGTCAGTAGGAAAAACAAGTTTATGACAAATAAGTTTATGAAACATACAAGTCTGCCATTGAGGCTCGTCATATTCGATAATTATATCCAGGAAGAAGGCCGATATATATCTTAGTATCTTTTTGCAAGTTTTCAAAGTTGACCTTGAAGCCCATTTCCAACTGGATGAACCCAGTAATTCTGTGCTCAATATTTTGGGCCTTACCTGCTTATTCTATGGGCTTTTGGAGTCTTTATTCTCTGACTATTTCAGCATTTAATTCAAGTTCTTCATATTCATTTTGGGCCGATTATATTGCAGATGGTAAAATTTATGTTCATTTCATGACTATCAAGCAGGCCATGTTTCCTTCCCGCATTTTCTTCAGATTTTATTTTACAATACAATAAAGCATGATTAAGGTGATTATCATTGCGTTCAATTCGATGTAAAAATAAATAAATAAAAAAAATCTGAAAAGCATAATAAAACTACATCCCTCTATATATAATTCCTCAATATGCTGAGTCTAAGTGAGAGATCGCATTCTTCGAGATCCTGTGTGTCAAAATTTCATGTTTTATTATTTGACTTAATAGATTTTAATTTAATTTCAATCCAAAAATAATTAGGTTCGGATTATCATAAATATGTTGATTTATTTATGATCAATTTAGATGTATTAATTGTATTTTAATATCTTTCCCTATTACAACTAATGAATTGTAAATGTATTTTAAAATTGATAACTTTTGTATTTTTATCGGTTATACATATATAATCTATTAAATTAATCATCTTTTGATAAGCTTTTCAATTTGACATCCATATTTGTATATGTAAAATAAATAAATTATATTTATCTTTAAATAATAAAAAACATTTATTAAAATTAATTAAAAAAATAAAATTATTTCTCAGTTAATATATTTATGTTTAATGTAGTTATATGTTATAAGTTAAAAAAATTATTATAATATAACACAGGTAAGTCACACAAGTACTGTTATACTTGAATTTTCAACTACTTTTTTTCATTAATTTTAAATTTAAGAAAAATTTTTAGCAAGCACCGGTGTAATACACAGGCGTTGGACTAGTATAATTTGATATCAGAATAACTTCAATGTAAAGAGAATAACAATCGAATATTTCAATTTTGAAAAAAGAGAACAAATATAGCAAGCCCAATTAGGGTAATATTAGCTTATGGGAGATTCTACGGTCCTGGTACGGTTAAAAATTCTGACAGATTGATTCCGCCTAACTTATACTTCTAAGCGCGAACTATTGAAATATGATTAATTTTGGTTAGTTTTGGCAGGATAGAACATAGCATTAGAAATACCCCAAACCCAGTTTTGTCTATCTTAATCTTCATAATTGATGTGTGATGTGTTCAAATTAAATATAAAATTCCAAATTCATTATACAATTCTTTTAACATCCCTGAGATCCTCATCACGAGTATTTCTGTGAGCCCGTGACAATTGTATTTTGCACTTGTCAAATAACTAAAAAATTAAACACAAAGCATGTTAATATAACTTAAATCTAGTGATGTCAACATATCAATTTATTTTTTCTTAATAGCTAAGGTCAAACAAATGCAAAAGATATTCGGAAGAAAAATAGATAATAATGATGAAGCAGAATTAATAGAACAATCGACTTTTTTTTTTTTTTTTTTTTTTTTTTTTTTTTTTTTTTTTAGCCAGCCTCGGTATCTAGAGCTATATTTCGACTAATTTGTTGGTCGACCCGGGTTGCACACCTGGCAGTGGTGGACGAGTCTCCCAACAAGGATTTTCTACATTCACAAGGACTCGAACTTGAGATCTTGCTTAGGCGACGTCAAGCTGTTTACCACTTGAACCAACCCCTGTTAATAATCGAGTCTTATTTTAACTTTTATTTATTTATTTATTTATTTATTTATTTATTTATTTATGTTTATTTTTATTTTTGTTTGCAAGCACACTTAATGGAGAAAGGCATGTGCGTAAATCACGTGCGTAGGGATCGCCACACGTGGTGTGAGATGGTTTGCTGCCGTTGAACACGAAGCACACACACCCATATAATATAAAAACTACCCATTTTTTCGTAAATAAATAAATTAATAAAAACAAGCGCAAGTTTGCCCGAGGTTATTTAAATATTGTTACTATAAAATTAAACAAATTGAGCTGAAAATAGATAGTACAATGTATTTTGATGAACTGAATTTATTAATTAACATAAATTTAAAAAAATAAAATAATATAACACATGTTGAATAATGAAATATTATTCGAACATTCATTATAAGAAAATCATCAAATTCAATCATTAATATATTCCAAAGAAAATCTAATGGTAATTCAGATGTAAAAAAATTTGTAAAAAATTCGAATAAAAAATTTCAGCAGAGTGGCTTTTCATGGGAATTTTTGTTCAATTTTAACAGCAGTTTCTAACCGCTAGAGTTATTTGGCAAGAAAAGCAATTCTAATAAAAATTACTACAAAATAAACTATTGAGGAATTATTGCTTGGACAATAAAAAAAAAAAAAAAAAANAAAAAAAAAAAAAAAAAAAAAATTGTTAGATTTCAACGGAAAAATCCTACGGTAATATATTTCAATGAAAATTTCGACGAATATTTCAATGACATAGTTTCTGTTTGGATGTATTCCAACAGAAATTCCAAGGAAATTATTCCGATGGAATGAACTTTCCATTGAAATTTTAGATGAAATTTTATTATTTCAACGACTATTTTTTCCAACGGTTTTCCATCGTTGAGGTATGCAATTTCCGTTAGAATTTTTATTTCTACCCCCATTGAAAAATCTACCGTTGGAATCATTAAAATCCAACGGAAATTCTGATGGAAAACTCATTTCAATGGAATATCATTGTTGAAATCCATTGAAAAATTCCAACAAAAATAATAGCATTAGAATATCTGTTGGAATTGGCGTTGCAATTTTATCGGAATATATTTTCGTAAGAATTTCATTATTCCTTTGTAGTGGGATAATCAAGTTCCAAAGAAAAATTTAATTCTAACAAAAGATTTAGGTGTTCATCTTTGGATTTTTTCCAGTTTTGCTGTGAAGCCAACAGTTGGCTCCATAGTAGAGTCAACCTTCTATATACAACAAGTAAACCATACCATATTATCTGATTACTTAAATAACACTAATAATTTTATTAATATAGTATGACTTACTTGTTGTATATAGAAAGTTGACTCCACTATAGAGCCAACTGTTGGCGTTCATAGCAAAACCGAGAGTTTTCCAACCCAATTATTAAAATTGGTATGTGTTGGAATATATTTTCATTGAATGATTCCTTTGACTGTTTGTTTTTGTACCCATATTCACTAGTTAATTCACATTAATAAGGTCATATCACAAAATTAAATTGTGTCACAATACATTTTCTTAGTACATGTGAAAATGAGTATTTTCCTTAAGCCTTTGTTTTGGCGGCAGTTATGAATTTTGATGCCAATTTTTATTTTCTCTTTAAACCAAAATTATATGAGAAATATGGACACAAAAATAATGAAAAAAAAAAATTATTTCTCTTTAAACCAAAATATTTATTTTCTCTTTGGCGGTAGTCCCTCATGCGGTTGTGTAGGTCACGGTTAGGCCTCATAATGGGAAAAAATAAAAAAATAAAAAAAATTGGTCAAATTAATTTTTGTCCCAAATTTGGAGCTTATTATATAATATAATTTATTCTCTTCTGTAGTTCTGTTGTGATCCTTTGGAATTAATATAATAAAGAGCCAACAGCCCTATGATTTTAAGGGAGTTTGTTAAGAGTATATACATACAAGTCCAATACCAACCACCGATGAGGTCACATTTGGAATCAATATTTTTTTGCTTTACTATCACTACAAAACAAAACTCTTACATTTTCCGTTGGAATTCTTTATATTTTCCGTCGGAATAACTATTCCAACGGATATTCCTACGTATAAAAATTCGTGGGAAAAACGGTCGTTGGAATAGCTAAAATCCAACGAAAAATCATATGAAAATAAATTCCTACAACTATTCCAACAGAAAAAATCCGTTGAAATTCCTCAATCATCCAACACTTATTCTACCATAAAATTAAGTTTGTCGGAATATTCATTGAAATTTCCCGTTGGAATTTTTCGTTGGAATTGAAATGTTTTCTTGTAGTATATATAGAGATTAAATAGACAATATGAGTTCCAATGTAGGATTAGTTTTATTTATGGTTTGTCACATTTGAATACGTTTTTGAACACTATATATTTAAGTTTTTAACAAGATTTTTATTTCATATTCATGGTTTTAATATAGTTTCGATTTGTTAGAAGTATATTTGTCTTACATGTATTTCGTCCCATCTTGACTTTAATGATGGAGTCATTTTAGAGACACTTAATTCAATGGTTGATAGATATAAATCGTGCTTCAAATTCGTGTTTATTGATCTGTTACATATTCATAATGTTGACCAAATTAAAGCTATGTTTGGTAAAACTAGTCGATATGCTAGCTGATAGCTGATAAGCTAGCTTATCGTTTATCGGTCATTATATCTTATACTTATAGATGAAAAGCTAGCTTATATGATAAAAGTATTTGATAAATTAGTTGGTAAGTCAGATGAAATAAAAATTTCAACGAGCTATTGAAAACTACCCAAAAAAAACTTATAAGATAAGCTCGAGTTTTTTAAATAAATTCGTCCTACTAAACAAAACTTATTTAAATATAGAAAATTTATAAGCTAGCTCTTATTTGTCCGTCAAACATAGAGAAGACTTGTGAAAGAGTCAATCGACATATTTATGCCTACTATGATTTGAGATATTTTCGCAACATAACAAGAGGTAATATTTAATCCTAATTATCTATTTCTTACTATATACACAACTACACAATGTCATAACTGAATAACTAAAAATAGGAAATTATATAAGCTTTATATTTTAACAACAAAACCAAACATTCCCATATTTCCTAATATCAGCAAGTGGTTAACATATTATTACATGTTAGCGCACAAAAACTTTAGATCCAATCAATGTATGAAGCAAAAGTTGTTAACTAACCCTATAAGGAAACAATTTTCACGAGATATATATTGCGCCATCTCTTGCTGTCGAGACATTTGGTTCAAATTCATTCTATCAAATGCAAATTGGCAATTGAATTTTGCTTAGTTTTAGGGTTTTTGCTAGTTTGTTATGTAGCCAATGTGTTCAAATTTTATGTTTTTTCCTCAAACTTTTAATATATTAAATACCCATTCGTTACATATACACGTAGTATTCCTGCTCATTCGATTAAAACCGAACCGAACCGAATTTTCGATTAAATCGAAAATTAGGTTTGTCCAATATTGTAATTGAAAACCGAACCGAAATTTACGGTTCGGTTTGGATTAACCAAAAATCCAGTAGTCGGTTCGGTTTGGTTTTCAGTTAATCGCAATAAATTATTAATATTATTATTATATTTCGAATATTTAACCAAACAAAAAATTTGATGTTTTATCTGAACCAAAATTTTTTTTCTCTATCACCCTGTTTAAACTTCTTAATAAATTTTAAATTCTCATCAAAGGAAGAGCTCAGACCCGAACTGTGACTTGGACTATGACGAAGCTAATTTTGAGTGCAAATTAATGTTTGTGCAATTTTAGGGGTCAATGAAACTTGGAAATTTTTTATCATTTAAACAGATTAATGCTTTTATAACTTATATGTATAAATAAAAAACATGTATAAGTATGCATATAGATCGGTTTTCGGTTCAGCTCGGTTAACCGAACTTTGTGCACTCCTACTAATCAAGCTAGACTATACAATTTAATTATGAACACATGAAAGACTACAAAAATTAATAAGATATTTTATGAACGAAAAAAAAAAGAAGAAGAAATATATAAAGGATAAATTATGAAAGAGAGAGGAAATTTATAATGCATGAAGTTTAGGGAAATGTTACAGTCCCGCGGAATTTGTAACCGTTAGATCATCATGTAACCGTCGTGGATAGTTGATCTAACAGTTACAAACCCCGACGAAATAGTTCCGTAACGGGACTGTAGAATCACGCTGAAGTTTAATTGTGGACCCTAACATTAACTCTTCAACCAGTTAATCAACCTACACATCTCTAATTATAAATGCTATTTCCACATTGCAAAACCATTTATTTTTTATTTTATTTTTTTTAAA
>CACSLK010028053.1:1274294-1285312 GCA_902706635.1 Striga hermonthica | reverse complement strand
TTAAGCACTCTTTCACTCTCATTTATCTCACACACCCTTCTCTCTCTCTCTCTCTCTCTCTCCACAATCTCTCTCGTTCTCTTTCTCTCTCTCAAATTCTTGTTTGGATCAGTTAACCGATACTAGTATGCCTGAATGTCCACAGAAAGGTAATTCATCATCACCAATTCACCATATATATATATATATATTTGATCCTCATCCTTATGCATATATACTCAACAGGGAGAGATTTGAGGATATAAGCAAGAAAATAAAGAGAGAAAGCGATGGCTTTCCTCACCACCACCACCACCAGGTCGCCGGAGGTGGGATAAGAGTTCAGACTGGGGCCGGCGGCGGAACCCTAAACACAATAACCCCTTGCGCCGCCTGCAAGCTCCTGAGGCGACGGTGCTCTCACGAGTGCCCTTTCTCTCCCTATTTCTCCCCGCACGAACCCCACAAGTTCGCCTCCGTTCACAAGGTCTTTGGCGCCAGCAACGTCTCCAAGATGCTCATGGTACACACACATATATATAAATATATATATATATATCATACATCAAAACCTAAATTTGTACATTGTTTTTTAACCGTTGGATTAACACACTTGACCTTCTCTGGTCTGGTTAATTTGATTCTCTCGAATGCACTCTTAAATTATTATTATTTTCAGGAAGTACCCGAATACCAAAGGGCCGACGCGGCTAACAGTCTCGTTTACGAGGCGAACGTGCGGCTGCGGGACCCGGTCCATGGGTGCATGGGCGCGATCTCGGCACTTCAGCAACAGGTTCAGTTTCTGCAGGCCGAGCTTAATGCCGTGAGGGCCGAGATTTTGAAATATAAGTACGCACAACAACAAAACGAAATGTCCACGTCACCACACATATGCACGTTGCTCTCCTCGGGAGTCGTGTCCATTGCCACGTCACCGCCACCCGTGCCTCCTCCTTCTCCGCTTGGGTCGGGACTTCCCCTTGTTGACTTCAGCATCGATATATCTACCGGGGATAATAACAGTAATAATAATAATAATATGACGTATTTTGGTTGAAAATTGTTATTGTTCGGAATTTCAATTTATATTTTTGTATAATTAATTTATTGGCCCGTACTTGATATATACTAATACTTGCTAATGATTTTAATCTATGATCCATCTTGTGTGAATTATATACATTTGGTCCATGAAGATTTTTTTATCGAAGGTAAATTAGTGTTTAACATGTACAAATGTTCTTCATTATATGATCTTGCTAATAAGGACCTTATTTTAGTATGAATCTTTCTACATCAGTTGTATGTTGCTGGGTGATAAGCGTTGTCTTTCGTTGAGTAGCCTCAAGTGGAGAGTAGAGAATTAAGAATAATGGCGAATTTAATTCGTGGGAGATGCAACGGTCCCGTTACGGAACCATCACGTCGGGGTTTCTAACCGTTAGATCAACTATCTTCGACGGTTACACGATGATCTAACGGTTACAAATCCCGACGAAATCGTTCCGTAACGGGACCGTAATATTTCCCTCAATTCGTATAATTAAGAGACGAAAAGAAAAGGTAGTCTTTTACTGTAAGCAGAGATAGCATGTCTTTTAGAATTGCATTATCAGCAACCTTTCTTTTGCTTATAAAGATGGCTGACCGTATTTAAGTAGTTTTAGTTCTCAAACAGTCAATTCTTCATCTACAACTCTATTATTTATTTTGGTTCTTGAAGAAGTTCCCTCTTGTACTAGATCACGTTATTATTAAATAACTTAAATGTACTTGAGAGTATGTACGAGTAATGCTATAGGTACATATATTGTGCATAGGGGTTTACATAACACTCACATTTAGTGGGACCTATCAAAATTAAAAAATCAAGTGGACCTACTCTATGTGAGTGTTATGTACACCTCTATGTACATTTATTACGTACTTCTAGCATTTTTCGAGTAATAAAGAATAACTTCAACATCTCCCACATGGAGATGGTGACTGAATTTGGTCCAAAGTCACCTGCAGATTGCTTCAAAATGTGGCATCCTGCTAGCTAGTAGTCTTCACACAATTCCCAACATTTGTTTTCCTTACAATAATACTTACAATCAATGAAAAGAAAATACATGTTCATTCTTCACTTGTCTACTTTCATCCCCCAATATCTCATCTTGGAACGCTTTCAAAGGAACATAATTATATAGAGCAACTAATATATGACAACTGTAGACTCCATCTTTTTATAATTTGTCGTTTTGAAAAACAACACGCTAATTAAGAATTTTTTTTCTTCCCAATATTAACTCTATTTAATGAATGTTATAAGAAAAATGGAGATGAAATATGAAAAAACACTGTGTATTAGATGAAGAGTTAAAAATAGAAAAATATGAGCAAAATATCCAAAATGCATTTATTTAATAAATGATCAATTAAGCAAGAATGACAAATAATAAAAATATGAGGTAGCATATTATTTGCCAAAATTCTTAGAGCTAACAATTTTGAGCCCTTAACTCGTAGGCCGGCCCAACCTAACCCATATGAAGAAGTAACTGGGCTTGGCCCAATCATATATATGCGGGCGGAAATTGATGATATGGGATGTTGAAAATTGAAAAAAAATTTGTGCTAATAAATTTGTTTGGTCATTTGGAATTTAGAATTTGAGATTCTAACTTGTACCTCATTTTCTTATTTTGGCACTCACATTTTTGTACATTTTATTTATTTATTTATTTATTTATTTTCATAAGAATGTTATTTGGACATTCATCCCCATCACTTGAAGCTCTTTTCCTACTAATTATATTGTTCATTTTAAAGTCATTCATGTTTTAATGGCATAATTTCAAAATTGGTCCTATAATTTGGTCACAGTCTAAAAAACCACCCCTATATTGACCACTTTCAAAATTGGTCCTATAATTTCAAAATTTAATCAAATTTGGTCATTTTTATCCGGAATATGGATTAAAATATAATTAATAAAGGACCAAATTTGATTAAAAAAGGACCAAATTTGATTAAATTCTAAAATTATAGGACCAATTTTGAAAGTGGTCAATATAGGGGTGGTTTTTTGGACTGTGGCCAAATTATAGGACCAATTTTAAAATTATTCCATGTTTTAATCATAAAAACAGAGTACAACAACACACACACACGAGTCATGACAATTGTTACAAACAATTGCTGAAAAAAGGCACAACTCAAAACAAGAAACACAGACACAAACTCCAAAACATAAGCTTAATTTATAAGTATGATATTAATAGTCACGAAAACCACCGATGGAACTTTCTAATTCCGCTTCGAACACACTTTCCTTATCTCCATCTCCTTCTTCTTCTCCCCTGTGGTACCGCTAAGGCGGCCCATTTTGATCATCGCTTGACCAAAAGCTTGGTAAAATCCAATGTTATCATTGCTATATTTACGAACGAGCTTTGCGGTGTCACTGTTAGTGAGAAATTAGGTATCATACGCGAGGACATCCTTATTATTGATGATGTTTTGGTAATAACTATTGTCAAAAAAGTGTGGCGTTTGGTAATCCAAACTGGCCGTGTTGTTTCCGGTTTTACTATCATCTGGCGAGCAGATTTCACGTAGTTTTTTGGCAAACTTTTTGTCGAGGCTATTGGTCTCACTGTATAACCGACTCTTGAAGCTCGTGCATCTTGCTAGCCCGATCGTGTGAGCACCTATATATATACACACATATATCATATTAGATAGAATAAAAAATAAAATAAAATGGAGCTTATTTTTAGAAGAGTCGAACCTGAGAGAAGAACAAGGTCCGTTTCGTTAAGGCCATGATTTTTGAAGTTTGTGATAAGAGCACTGATACTCCAAGTTGGACGAGGAATTAAATTGTTTGCTGCAGTTCTGTTTGCAGTTTTGGAGTCGAATCGTCCAATTTCCACATTGTAATGAAGCTTATAGTTGCTAAGCTGTAAAATTTTAATATCATTCATCAGTTAGTGTTGTAATTCTAACTATAAAAATATGTGTTAGCTGTATCGAACAAAGTTTATGTAAAATGATCTATACACATACACATTGTTAAAAAAATAATTGGCCTATAGTTTATTTTTTGTTAGAAAGTCACGATAGCTTACGATTTCAACAGCATCCCGAGCAGCAATGGCCAAGATATCGGCACAAGAGACCATTTCCGGGCACTTGCTCTCTACCTCCGACTTGATTTGGTCGATTACTTCAAGTTTTCTAATGGAGTTCCTATTGGGCTGCGCTTATTGCTCTCCCGTGAAAGTCGATGTGTCGCTTAGAAGGACTGAAGCATCACATCCCTAAGTATATAAAAAAAACAAAAAAAAAAAAAAAAGAAAGAAAAAAAAGTTGAAAAACAGAAGATGAATACCATCTGAATTATGAGATTGAGGTACATTTTGATTAATAAATGTGGATAAATACATTAATCAAAGAAATTGCCAGAAAGTCAAAATTAATGCCCACGAGTCAAATGGAAAAACTTTATACAGTAATCATGCTTAGCGCGACTGAGCATGAGACTCAGAGAATTCCGAACTATTCTGAAAATCGAACCGAAATCACCCCGAACCGAAAAATAATCGTTGACCGTTTGACTTTCTCCGAACCTAACCGAACCGAACCGAAAAAAATAATTGATAGGATTCTGGAGATTTCACAAATATTCTTACCGAGAACCAAACCGTACCGAATAGAAGAACCGAAATTAAGAACCGAATTATAAAAATGTGTTATTAATATATTTTATGTCAACTTTTATCCTATATAATTTGAGAATTTAAAAAATGCAAATAAAATATAGTAATAACAATTAAACTTCACTTATATTTAATGCTAGTAGGAGTTAATCTACAATTGAATTTTTCTTGCTTTAAAAAAAATATTTAGAATGGAATGAAAGGTTAAAGAAATATTTTTATAAAAAAACATATGAGCTTTACTTAAATTTGTCGATATTTAGTTTATTCTATCTTATAACTAACATGGTATGAAAGGTTAAATAAAGATTACTTTAATAAACAACTATATTATATTTGTTCGAATTTTACATTTTCAATCTTAGTTGCACAAATTTAATTTTAACTAAAATGTACAGTTATTTCTAAAGTTGATTTAAAAATAAAATTTTTAGTATGAAGCCCAACTTGGGCTTCATATGGGCTTTCCTCCCTTATGGTACGTTTCATGTTATTGGGATTGCACCCATTTTTCTCCAGTTTCTTACATGGTATCAGAGCCGGTTCTATTGGGACTGTGCGATGAAGTACCCGTTTATGGGAGTCTGCTTCTCCACGTACCCGTTTATGGGAGTCTGCTTCTATTAGGCTTGGGGCACCCAACCCAGTTGGGCTTGGGCTTCCGAATGACTCACAAGTGAGAGGGCGTGTTAAAATATCACTTGTAAGTTGTCTCACATTGTTCATCAATGGAAAATAGACCCACCTTATAAGTCTAATAAGCTACTCCTCCTTCCACCAATTAATTTTGGGATGGAACTCCACTTGGGCTTCATCTGGGCTTTCCCCGTTCATGGTGCACTTCATGTTAGTGTGTCCGCACCCGTTTTTCCCTCAGTTTCTTACATTAATGAACGTGGGACTTAAAAAATAAAAACATATAAAAAATAAAATATAACTAGGTGGTCATACAAAAAAAAATTAAAAATAATTAGAAATCTCCGAATAACCGAACCGAACCAAATCGAACCGAACCGTTCCGATAGTCTCGAATACCGAACCGATTTTTCAGTACGATTATGGAGATCGAATTTTAGTGATCTCCGAATTTCGGTACGGTTCCGGAGATTTATCGATCTCCGACCCGTACCGACTCATGCTCACCCCTAATCATGTTGCATGTTATATGTAACTTAAGCTCTGTTTTAGAACAACTTAATGCGTAGGTGAACGATAAACAAGAAAGAAAAATGCGAAAAAAATAAACAGAAAATTGCTTACATCGACAAAGCAATCATGGAAATGCAGGCGAAGTAAAGAGGCGCCTGTTCGTGGATCCTTTCGAATTTCTTGTTCCATGACACTTCTCACAATTCCGAAAAGGTTCGTGCAATTAGGATATACTTTGCGAAGATTGTTCGAAAGATCATCAGCTGAGGAGCTGCTTAGGAACATAAATAGGATTGCTAGTGTGATGATGATAGCTCTGTAAGAAGGAGAAGAAGCCATTTGAGGTTAATTTTTTTTTATTTTTTTTTTTTAATTGAATATATATGTAAGTTGTGAGTGATGAGTTGAAGGTGAATGGAGATCGAGTAATGTATTTATACACAAATTTGTTAAGTCAGTTTTACCTAATTCACACAGCTATGGCTATGGTAGAAATTCTGTTTCTACCTTAGAAAAAATTGGCCACTTGAAATAAAATATTTGGTTTTCAGATAATTCATGTAGCCTTTTGAAATTAATGCCCAGAGCGTGAAATTTGACTGAGTTAAATTTGACAACATAAGTGGGGTCCACATGTTTTTCTCTTGTGAAATAAAATGTGATCATTATGTTAGATTTTGATATCCTCCCTATATATAATTTCAGAATGCGTTGAGCCTACGTGGCTGCTTCTGGTGCTTCGTAATCCTACTTGGCGAAAAATCATGTTTCGTAATTAGGTTTGGACAAATAATATGATATATTAATAATTAATAATCTAGGTTCAGACATTCCATAAATATTATTTATAACTTAAGTATTTTAATATCACTTTTACTAATTGTTCGCCTATATTTTTAATGCTCGACCGCAAGTGTACGGCTTCGCTCGTAGTATGTGGCAAGCAAGGTCGTATCCCAAGAGACCAAACAACCAATTAATCAAGTACTAGATTATGATAGTGCCAATTTTATTTAGACGACCGAATATAAGATTGGTTAACTAACTAAGAAAATAATTCAAAAGATAAGAAATTGATAACAAGAAAACAACTAGAAAAACACTTAAGAAGAATTATATGGGAATGGTAGATTCTAAGACTATGGGTTTAATTAACAGTTGGGTTCCTTCAGATATATCAAAATTAACTATTTTCTTTATCTACCCTATAAGATGATCACCAAATTAGCCTATCGTCCCTCTCGAGATCGATAAAACCGTAGATTAAATCACATATATTAGCGTCTCCACTCAACACATGCAATTCAACTCCAAAAAGATTAAAAGACCCAAAATCCTCACAATTATCTACTAATCTCTCGATTCAAGCAAATAAATTGTGTCAAATATTAAAGATCTAATATTGAACTCATCTCTCGAATTATGAACAATATCATCAAACATGTAAAAGCAGTGGCCAATTGCAATTCATGAAATAAGAACAAAATATTTGAATAGGGTTCAAAAGAAAACAATCAACTATAATAAATCATACAAAAATCCCAAACTATTAATCTACTACTGACCGCGCGTCGCAACGCGGCAAAATTAATATTTATATTTTTCCTCGACAAACCTCTACTAACTAGTAGTAGTGGCGAGCAAGGGTCGAACCCACAGGGAGTGTGAATCAAATTGTGAATTTTCTTGTATTAATTGAATTTATAAAAGCGGTAAATGGGGGGATTGGGTTTTGATAATTAAACTAACTAAAAATCCTAAAACTATAAAGAAAGAAAATAAAAATAAATATAAAATAAATAAGAGAAATTTCTAGTTCACGGTTCCGTCTACACCCTCGACTGACTCATCTAATCAATTCTGGCATCAAATCTCGCTATCTTATGAAATTACTAGCCCTAGGCAACGACACGGTCTGTTACCCGAATTTTTCCTTATTTTTAATCTAACCGCGAGACGCTCTACGATTAGACCTGACCTCTTGTACAGTCTAGAAAACGCTTCTTAGATTTAATACAATCAGCCGCTTTACGCATTAGAAAAATAGGCTAGACTAAGTAGTGACGCGTTCGTTCACTTAAATAGGCCGTGTTATCCCCGGTAGTTACCATCTTCCGGATACCACTTGCGAATTAAACACATCAACAATTACGGATTGAAGGCCTAATTCAGGTGTAGATATGTAAAGCCTAATCTAGGTGATCAATCTAAATAGACTCAACACATCATGGTTAATTATTCAAAATAACACAAACAATTCCAAAAAGATAACTCAATAATCAACCGCATAAATCAATCAAACATCATCAAGTACGTAGGGTTCAACTTCCCCGGAACTAGAAATAAAATTTAAACTAACATAATAAATAAAAATAAAAAGATAAAAGAGAGAGATTAATTATCTCTCTCGTGTGCGGATGCGGTCTCCCTCCGCGATCGTTGGCTACCCCGCGTCTGTCCGTGAAACTGCTCTCCCCTTGCGTAAATAATCCTCCTCTCTGGCGGCTCTGTGCGTGAATATATTTCTCTAATGTGGAGTCGGGACCCTTGAAAATAATTCTGTGGTTGCCTTATAACTTTTCCCTCGGTCTTTTGCTCCACAATTGGGCCTGGGTGCCTTTTTTTCGTAAATAAGTCCCCTCTGTTTCAATAAATCAAGTGCCTAGCAATTAATTAAAATGCCTTCCCACAATGTGAGTCTCTCTCTCAGCTAATCAAATGCCCCAGCAAACAGGTGAAGTCCAAAATCACTCCTCATTTATTGGGATAAAGATGTGCTGGCCCAATTCATAAGTTCCAGCCGAATAATCTCAATGAAATTTAATGTTTTAGTGAGCTGTATAGGCGTCCAACTGTTGCGAGCACCAGTCCAATATTTCGCCATCCACAAAAATCCTCTAGCCTGTTGAAAATAATATGAAAAACATCAAGGCGAATAAATTCATCCAAATAATAAATAAGTCGAAAAATATATAAGTGCGGTAAAATCAAGCATATAAAAATACGCTAATAAATATATAAAATACACACTTTTTCCGACCAATCAACTACCATGTCTTAGAATCAAAGAAATTTAGCTACTCATGTTTGAATTCAAATACATGCATAGACATATTAGAAATCATCATGAGAAAATAAATTCAAAAGAGAGAAAGAAAAACTAGAAATCTTGTGGTTGATTTTCTCTTCTTCTCAATTGCTTCTCTTCTGTGTTCCAAGCCCTTCTCCTTGTGTTCTCTGTGTTTCTCCCTCAGAATAGGGTTAATATTCTCTTTTTAATGTCCAAAACTCCTCTCCTTATCCAAAAAGGCAAGAGATTAAAAACTGTCCGCGCGCGCGACACGACCTGACACGCCCGTGTCACAGGTCGTGTCAGGTATCTGGGCCTCGAATTCTTTCTGTTGAGGTGACATGGGCTCTGACACGGGCTGGTTGGTCGTGTCACAGGTCGTGTCACAGGTCGTGTCACACCCCAACATGCACGTTTTTGTCCGTTTTGCTCGTTTCTTCCATTTTCCTCACCCGTTCATCGATCTATCATCATCCCGGGAGTCTTAGGCACTCACCATGCTCCTCCAATAGCCAAAACTCTACAAATATGTGAAAATATCTACAAAACAAGCACGTGTAATACCTTTCCAACAAATATAGAATTAAAGCACAAATATGCAATTTATACACCAATAATGCGACAAATAAGCTCTAGATACTATACGAATATGGTGTAAAATCTCACATGAACACTAATATAACCCTTTAATTATTTGTAATTTTACATAGTGAGACACTAAGTGACTAATATATCCCCGACTTTGATTTGTTTCCTTCAATTAGTTATTAAATTGTAAATATATTTTAAAGTTGATAACTTTTGTATTACTTATCGGTTTTACATATATTATATATCAAATTAATCATCTTTTGATGATCTTCGATTTGACATCTATATTGTATATATGAAATAAATTTATATTTATCTTTATAATAATAAATAATAATAGTAATATTTATTAAAATTCATTAAAAAAATAAAATTATTTATCAATTGATATATTTATTTGTAATGTAGTTATGTGTTGTAAGTTAAAAAATTATTGTAATATGACAGGTAAGTTGCACAAATAAAAAGTGTCATATTAAATATATAATGATATATATATATATATATATATATATATTTTTGTAAAAGGTATTTGAAAATTTCAACTACTTTTTCTCATTAATTTTATATTTTAAGAAAAAAAATTAGCAAACACTCGTGTAATACACGGGTGTTGTACTAGTAAAAATACTATTACAGAAAGCCCGTGCGATGCACGGGGTGCACAATTTTAAGGTCATTTATCCATTTTTATAATTATATAAATGAATAAAAAAAATATACGGGATATATATAGTACGTGACCTGTAATAGGCCAACATGTGAATACGGGTGATGCACGAGGTGCACAATTTTAAGGTCATTTATTAGTGCATACCTCGTGCGATACACGTGATACATATAATAAATCAATTATTTCTATAGGACTTGTACGTCTAGACAAAAAAACAATAGGCTTGGATCATCCATATTTCACATCTTTAATAAGTGGCGTAACTAAAAAATTAACATGTTAATTAATATATAATTCTGCTAACACGTCATACTAATATTTATTTGATTTTAGAATACATATTTATTCATTGATATAGTAAAAAATAAAAATTTTATTAATTATTGTTCACCATATAATAATCAATTATTATTTTATTATAAAATTTACAGTCATATAATGTAATTATTATTATTTATAAAAGTTATAGAAGTAGTCTTCTTTATGTAATGAAATTCAAAAGAAAATTTTGAGTATAAATATTTACAAAATACACACACATGTTTTTTAGAATTCAATTTTCTCATAATAATTCTTTTTTTTTTTAAAAAATAATTTAGCAATTGCCAAAAAATAAATCCCTTACATAATCAAGAGATTTTTTCTAATTTTCATTCTAAGGCTTTATAGTTTATTTAACATACTATGTAATAGAAAAATATTTTACAATAAGTTCATTTTTTAAACATAACAAAACAAAAGTGATAAAAACACTATCATAGTTGACAATAATATACAAATAAATAACATGTCGAAATTTTAAAGAATAACTATAATTTTATTATCTAACCATCAATAAAATTATTTA
>CACSLK010028053.1:1131507-1145539 GCA_902706635.1 Striga hermonthica | reverse complement strand
GTACTCTTTTGAGTTTTTTCAGTTATTAATATAATTGTCGTTTGAAAAAAAAAAAAACTAGCTAGCTAGGGCAAATAATCCTTAACTAAACCCACCTTTACCTTAGTAAGTTATTTTCTAGTGACTGTGTTTCTTATTACATTACAAAAATGTATCAAGCAAATAAAGCATTAGAATACTAATTGGAGTTACTAGAAAATCACCGTTTAGCTAGGAGATATTATTTGAGCCTAATCATGCTCGTTTAATAAACGAGTGGGCTCGATCGACCCGACTCGATTAATTAACGAATCAAAATCTTACAGCTGATCTGTCTCGGCCCGTTTAAATTTAGTAAACTTAAAATCTAAATGAGTCTGTTCGCGAAAAAGTTCAGCTCGGTTATTCCCTTATTTAAAACTCATTATAAGGAAAAAAGTTTGCAATAAGCTCGATTCATTTAGTAAGCAAACTCGAGTAACTGCTCGAGCTCAACTCATTTAATAATAAACGAAACGAGCCTGACTCGAGTTTTCACGAGCTCATCCTTGCTAGTTGTCCATGACATTCAAACAACTTCTCTTACGTTTTAAACATGACATTTTTCATAATAATGCAAACAAGTAATTTGTATTTATTATTTTCAACTGAGTCACATTAGATACAAACATAGAATAATCCTACTACCATATATATGTACATAAATTAATTCACAGTTCACATATAGTATCTGTGTCTGATAAAAGATATAACACACAGCTAGGAGGGTATAATATCATCATATGTATATATAATATTTTTTTTCTTTTCTTCATCTTCTTGGTAATTGTTTATGGAAAGGAACAATCATTGAAGCAGAAGGGACAACCATCAGCTTGCCCTACCCATCAGTAATCATTTCTATTTTGACTGTGCACACGAAACCCAATTGACACACAAGTCCTCATCAGTCATGTCATCAACTCGCTTATAATTATTGATCAATTGTTATGATCAAATAAATGGGAATCGTGTAGTACTATAACACCATATGATCATACTATGAAGCAACTGGGTTAAAGATGTAATTTAAGCTAAGCATATATATTCAAATTAAGACCTTAGTCAACTGTTAATTAATATAGTAAACTATGTTAGGATAATAAAAGCAGCAAATAACAAAGCCTAGAAAAACCTGTACGTACCAAAGTTAAGGTTGGCAGACACCTTCAATATTAATTAATTTTGGCTTCAAATAGAAACCTAATTCATGAGTAACCACATTAATATTAATTTATTAGTATATATCTCGTGCATCCCAGTATTTAAATCACGAGATGCTATCAGTATGCTCATATCGGTTTTGCTATGAAGCCAATAGTTGGCTCCACAGTGGAACCAACCTTTTATATACAACAAATAAACCTATTGGAATATTGTAACATCCCGATAGCTTACTAAAATCAGAGTGCGATTTTCGCAATTTCTTTCCAATGATTATCTTTTTAAGTTTGCGAAACATATTTCGGGATGCCACATAAAATATTACTTTTCTAAAAATCCGTTAACTATATTTATTTTGAGATCTTATTTATGAGAACGGATTATCGTTCATAATACAAGCGTGTGGTATCATATAAAGTCTGACCCGAAGACTCGGATCATAGTCTGAAAGTTTACACGCTAGTTTCAAAATCTGACAACATCAGCGGAAGTAAAACGTGGTAATAATTTACATAAGATAAGTCTACAAAAACGTAATTTACATATTTATAGCTCCAGTGACCACCCGCTCCGCTCACTCCTCAGGACCGACCCTGTCACCTGAAAAAGAATCATAATAGTGGGAGCGTGAGTACTAAAACACTGTACTCCGCAGAAACTCATACTAAAGTAAACATTAATAATAATTGCAATATCATGATCTAAAGCATATATAACTGAACTGTCATGTCATGTACTGTAACTGCGATCACCCGTAACTGCTACGGGATCGAATGCTGTATCTGGCGGCTATAATATACTGCGCCGCGCCTATGTGCACACTCTAGTGGGCAGATTACGCCACTAGAACTCAGATGGTCTTACTTTGTCTAGCCTCACTGAGCAGGAACTGAATATACATACCTTGAACATAATAACTGTAATTATAGTCAATGTAGTACTTAGTCTGAGTCCCCACCTGAACTGCTAATGTAAGTGCTGCTGCTGCTGATCACTCTGGAAAAATATATACATAAACAAATACTAAGTACTATGCTCAGATTGACTGAAAATAACTGCTAAGATGCTCGACTCGATCAAAATATTTAACTGGAATATTCTCGGGACTTAACTTGACTGACAAGAAGTACCGGATTAAACTGGTACCGGTATGTTGGACTGACTGGACTGAAAAATTAATTAAAATACTGTACTAGACTCGAATCGGATCAGTAATTATTGAACTGCTCAAAAAGCGGTCTGAACCGATCGGTTTATTTTCTGGCCGGACCACCGGCTTGCTGCGGCCGGGCGGTCGGCTAAACTGACTTAACTGCACACTTTATAATCTAATATGATTTTTAAACCGAAGATAATAAAGAATGGCTAACTTGTTAACCGAACTTAGCCCTCGGCCGTGGCGCGTTTGCTACGTACGAGGCTTATGGCCTTTGGCCAAATCTTCGACTGAACTAAACAAGACATCGACCAACTTGACATACTGAACATAATAAGACTATAATAGCCTATCAAGACCTGAAACGCAACTGATGCACGATGAACTTAGGAAGACCGCGGCGGCACGCCATGCGCCGCTAACGGCAATGGCCGACACTCAGCCATTTAATCTTTTCTACCCCTTCTCCAACAACTCCAAAATACATAGACACAACTCATCACTCAAATGTTGCTGCAACTTAAATCACACAAAATTTAACTATAACCTGAACATAAGTACTGAAATTTACTTGAAAACATTAAAATTTGCACAATGAATCATTAACGACCGTGGCGAGCGCACCGTGCGCCGCCGACGGTGTTCGGCCATCACTTGACTCCTCTAACTTTTCTCTTGACAACATCACATTAATCAACATGAATAACACTCTAAACTACTAAACATGACCTGAATAAACAACTCGAGATCATAATTGAACCAAACACAACGGCCCGTGGCTTACACGATATGCGCTGCCACCCCTCTCGGTCGATAACCGACCATAGAACAACATTCACCACTACAAAACTGAACACTTAGTTACATATTTTAGCTAAAGAAGGCCTGATATCAATGAACTACTGAATTAACATGAAAATTTCACCTAACTTTTATGAACACATACACACAGTCACACGGCTCTGCTCACAGCAAAAACCCGGCTAGAATTCCGGTGAAACTCTCTTATTAACAACACAATCAGCTCAACACACCTGAATTTTTATTCAATTAACTCAACTAAATAAGCCTAATCTATCAAAGAACTGCAGAAATACATAACAGCTTGAATCAATTCTTCATACAAACACGCGCACGAACAGTCACGAACATACACGGTCAATCGGCCCTAAATTTCGACAAAATCCGAACTAATTCATTATTACACGATCAATTCAGAGATAACTCTGAATTACCTTCGTCAATCTCGATCGAATTCACAAAGTATTCTCAGAATTTCCCCTTTTCTGTTCTTGCGCGAGGCGACCGAAGTGGTGTGGGTTGCTGTGCGGTAGTTGTGCGATAGGGATGATAAAACAGTACACTCTCCCTTTGATTAACTGATCGAATTTCTGATCTTTCTCCTCACTCTCAAAGCTCTGAATTTGTGAAGGAAGAATATGAAAGTTTTTCTCTCCAAAAGCCGAGAGAAAAAGGGTTGGAATGATAAGCGATGTGTTTCTCAACACTTGTAAGTAAAAGAGATAACTTGTTGATGACTAATCCTTCTAAATGATGCCACGTCTGCCGATTACAAAAGTGAGGAGAATTGATTTCTCAATTAAAGAATGTTACAATTTAACATATACATATACTGAATGAATTTTGGAGGAATTCTCCTTAAGTGCCACGGCTAGAGACTTATTAGGGTTAATCACTAATTAACCCTAACCTTAATGTTTAATTATTGATTAAACATAGTACTTAATTACCAAAAATTTATTCCGAACGTAAACGGTACGTCGAAAATATATTTCGGTAATCTCGACTAAAAATAATAAATTCCGAAAATAATAACTGACAACATTATTATATCGGAACTAAAACGTAATTTATACCGATAAAATATCGGGATATTACAAATATGATAGATTTATTTGTCGTATATAGAAGGTTGGCTTCAGTACAGAGTCAATTGTTGGCTCCATAGCAAAATCGATGCTCATATAATGCACAACACACACAGGCATAATGTATAGTAATTATGTATATGTATATTTGAAAAAAAAAAAAATGGATATGCAAAACATATATAAAACAATGCATTTGTTTCTGGCTAGCTAGCTTCCAGCATTGTCTCCATGCCTTGAGGACAAATCACGTACCCACATATATTCACATGTGCACCCCTTTCATCATTACTCTAAAACACAATGCACTCCATATATACACAAATATATATAAAACCTCATAGCTTTTTGCCTAATTTTCCTAAATTAGGATTTGATTAGTGATAATTTATGTAATTAAGCCATCTATTGGCAGTGAACTGCAAAGTTTTGACATAATTAATGACTAAAATGGAATGTGCAATTATATTTTTATAGGTATAGATTTAGGTTTTCAATAATATTATAACACTTAGCATATGGTGCGATGAATTCAGAAAACGAACGGAAAAACTTTGACGAAATTAACGACTAATATTATAACACTTAGCATAAGGACTGTGATGTTATATAGATATAGATTCAAGTTTTACATTCTAATAAAACCTAGCACTAGAATTTTATTTAATTTTGCATTAGACCTTATTAGAAGAAATTAAAGAGAAATTTGAGCATGAAAAAAAAAAAGTAGGTGACAAAAATTGATGCATGGGGACAAAAAATTCCCCTTCCTAGTTTACAATCTAGCAATCACAAGTACGTCACACTTGCTGGCTTTGGAGTTTGGTCCCCAGCCCAGCAGCTCAAATAGATTAAGGTCGACATACAGAATAAAGTGGAAATTTTACAATTTTATTAGGTTTATTTTATCACGGTGAAGATATGGGACTGATTTAGGAGAGTCCGCCATATATACACAAGTTGCATAATCACATGCACACCCAATAGATATTTAGGTCTAAAAAACTAATTAAGAATGAAAAAAAATATCCATATACAAGTAACAAATAATTAATGAGCTACGAAGTCGGGAATGGTATGTGGAAGTCAGGCAGGTTTATCGAGAATCAAACTTCTCGGCAGATTATTTGGCGACACTAGCGTCTACTAGTCCTGGAGGATTAAAACGCCTCGAATTCCTGCTAGCTGGGCTGAAGCCATGGCTGGAGCACGACTTTGTCGAAGCGGCATACCCACGCAGGATAGCTTCTTAAGCTTCCTCCTCCCTCTTTAGTACCAAAAAAAAAAAAATAATAATAATAATTAGATTAGATGAATCCATTTACAAATTAATTATAATTATTTGCATGATGTAGACACCTGCATAGCACTGAATTTGTATATAGTGGATTTAAATTCACATGTAGGAAATATTATCTTGTTATAAGAACAATGGTGGTGGTGTATGAAATTGGATGGATACGTAAATTGATCACGTGAATTGCTCTTCGGGAAAGTACATTCACATGCAAATGTTACAAATCGAAACAAAATAACTTAAACCATAAAGCCCCAAAAAAATTATCCTTAAATAGCAGCTGGTGATAGACTAAAGTAGTATACTATAATTATTTGCACAATGAACATATATATCGAACAAAAATGTATTTTGAACAAAATTCGATCAGTTGAGCACATAAGGCAAGTGAATAATTAATTAGCATAAACCCACAAAACCTCATTTGGTTTGCCAGAAAACCATTGTTGTGATTAGGGCTGTGACCGATTCGAAAAGTAGCGAACACTCAACTATTCAATTCAAATTCACGAAAAGATTCTTGTTCGAATTTCTCGAATATGAATCACGGATCGAATCGAAAAAAATAATAAAAAAATTGATATTTACTACAATATTGAATGAGATAGAAATGTTGAAAGTCGCTTTCATCAAGAGTTATGAGGTGTGCCTGTGAACTGGTGAAGGGTAACAAATGTCATTTTCATTCTCACGTGAAATTCCAATACATGCAAACTTACAAAATCTTTGCCTTAAAAGACCAATGCTATATGAGGAGAAGCTTACCCGTGCGTGCAAAGAATCCAGGAAACTAGGACAGCTGTTTGTATTTTGTCTCCATTTTTTTTTCTAATTTTCATCGTTTAATTCGAAAAATTTAAGCTCTGTGCTATCATGTAATGGCGAATTCGAACATCAAATATGAATCTTGGTTGAACCATTTGACGCTAAAACCACATACATGTTTTCATTGAATCATAGCATGTCAAAATAATCAAGAATAGTTAGGCAAATTCTCCTCTAAACGCGATCTTAATTGATGTTTTACCCGTCAATATAGCTTTTCCTGAAATGAAAAAAAAAAAAATAATAATTAGCTCAAAAGTTGAAGTTGCAACATACTAATTCAGTAATGAAGATGAAAAACAAATCCCAAATCTATATAAAATCACATTTATAACTATTTTTTATGGAATATATATATGGTATACACAAAGTCACAGTCTCACACGCTGGACCGATAAGTACCATCAAGAAGTATGGATGGATTGTCCACATTTTTATATCCAAAATTCGGAATTTTCATAGCCACAATTTTTTTTCCATAATCAACAGGAGGAAATATTTCGGCACTGCTAAATCAGATCGATTTGGGATCACAAGAGTTTTTCTCCCGATAGCTGCTTATTCAGCTTTATTCGAAAGAGACAGCAAATCTTGTCATTCAAGTGAATGATGACATGCATATGTTGTCTTGTGTGTGGGTATACGCGTATAAAGATAAGCTTAAGGTGTGCATGTGAAGAAAGCCCAAACAAAAACAAGTGAACCACACAAAGGTATGATATGCCAACCAAGGCCAACTCTACAAAATCCTTCAGGTTGTTCTCTGATGTGATTTATTTTATTAAAATATAATTAGCAAGCAAAATGTTAAGACCATATCTGTAATACGTCCAATTTGTATTACTACTATTAATATCATATCCTATGGTACAAAGGAGACCACTGTTGATTATATGAACAAATAGTTCATGACCATGTACATTGGTACCAAAATTAATAATTTCCCTTACTCAAAATTATCAGAAGGAAAAATTACAAAAAATAATGTAACCTGGCCAGACTGTCAGCATACATCATCATCAATCTTCGCCAATCCATCATCATAGGTTTCTCTCATATTTAAAGGTACGTACTAACTCATTAATTAAACGCACTGATAAACATGTAAATGGAAGATAACCAAAGTAATCCCACTCCCACCAATCAATAGCTCCTAACAAAATCGGGGTGCAAATGGTAATATAAACATTGTTACTGCAAGTGCAAGGATCATTAAAATAGTATAAAATAAATCAGTTCCAAGCCATACAGCATCAAGAAACATAAAGACACAAAGTTTAAGAATAGGTCGGGCACATAATATTAATATCATCAGTAATGACTTCACAAAAAAATAATTAAATACCTGTTCTCTTCAATGTCCGCAAATAAATGACTGACAATCTCTCACAGTTGATGAAGTTGCAATGCCGTCCAAAGTTAAACGTAAGTTCAACACACTGTTCACTAACACCAGCAGCAAGATAACTTCCGTCTTTCCTCAATCACAATAGTTTCACGTCGCTATGTAACATGGATACCCTTTAAACAGACCGCGAGTACAAATTATCACGTTTAGTATGACAAGTAGTTCAGAATGAATCCTCCAGTGCTTTCGTAAATGTATCAAACAACGAAAGGTCCACTCTAGCTACCAATTACCAAGATACGCTCCTGAAACTGAATACTCCCTCCCGTCTCAGCCTTCAACTAGCAATGCAAATTTCAATTCAGGTACGTATCCAAAATCCTTCACAGCCTGTCGTAGCTCGTCCAGCTTGGCATAAATATCTCGCTTCGAGGAGTGATCCTTATCCGCAGCATAAAACCTATGAACTCTGCCTTTTACAGATATCCAACTACATCCGGGCTCTTTCCTCAAACCTTTATCCCTCATCTCTTTCCTCAGACGGGAACCGTCTCTGAAATTGCCCCTCTCGGTATACGTATTGGACAGGAGAACATAAGTCGAAGAATTATCCAGACAAAGAGAGAGAATCTTCTCGGCCGCTATTTCCCCAATCTCAGCATTCCCATGAATCCTGCATGCGGCCAATAAGGCCTGCCAGACCATCTCATCCGGCTCGAGATCCATTCTCATTATAAAGTCATATGCCTCGTGGACACGGCCCACCCGGCCCAAAAGATCGACCACACAAGCATAGTGCTCCATTTGTGGCACCAGACCATAGTCCTTATCCATCGACCAATAGTAATGAAGGCCTTCCTCGACAAGACCTGCATGGCTGCATGCTGAAATAACACACAGTAATGTAACAGCACTGGGTTTAATGTTCATTTGTTCCATCTTTTTGAAATGCCAAAGCGCACGAGCCGCGAGACCGTGATATGCGTAAGCTGATATTATAGCTGTCATTGAGACGGCATCGGGAAGTGATATTCTTGCAAAAACCTTCTCCGATTCTTTTAAGCCGCCGCCCTTAGCGTACATATCTATCAGACAACTTTCTATGTAATTAACGGTTTCGAAACCTAATTTGCACACGAGACCATGGATTTGGCGACCGTATTCAAGATAGCCTAGATTAGCGCAAGCAGTTAAAACGCTAGCCAGAGTGAAATTGTTGGGTGTTAACTCTTCTTTCCTCATTCGGGAGAATATAACAAGTGCATCATCCCATTTTGAACATTGCGAATAACCCGAGACTAAAGTAGTCCAGGAAACTATGTCTCTGTGCGTCATGTTGTTGAAAATTTTGTTTACTTGCTCAAGGAGCCCGCATTTGGAATATGCATCCAAAATCGCGTTCTCGACACTTGGATCCATTGAAACACAACCAGACTTCAAAAACACGCCATGTACCTCCTGCACTAACCGCAAGCACTTCAATTTAGCAACTGCATCAAATACACTGCAGTACGTGTAAATATCTGCTTTTATGTTTTTTCGACACATTTCAACAAATAATAGTAAAGCTTGTTCACTATAGTTACAAAGGTTGTAACCACCAATCATTGCATTCCAAGGCCCATTGGCTCTAGAATCGGCAACGTACATAAAAGCAGACCTCGCCTCGTGTATATGACCGCATTTCGAGTACATATCTATGAGAGAAGTCCCAACAACAATGTTGTCCATCATGCCCAATTCCAAAATGCATTCATGCACTTGCTTTCCCTTATCAACATCACCTAGCATCCCAACAGCCTTTAGAACACCAACAAATGTATACATATCCGGAACCAATCCACTCTCTTTCATCTTCAAAAAATGGTCAAAAGCCTCCAAGTGAAGCCCATTGGCAGAGAGCCCTGATATCATCGTATTCCAAGTTACTACATTATGTTCGGCCATAGAGTTGAAAACTTTATAAGCCTCATCGACCTTACCCTGCTTTGCATACATGTTAAGAAGTCCGGTGCTAACAACTACATGAGACCCGAAGCCTCGAACGATGATATTTGCATGCACCATGCCACCTAAATCTACAGAATCCATGCCTATACACGTCTGAAGGACAGCGGAATATGCAAATCCATTGGGTGATATCCCATCATCCATCATCTTGTGAAAATAATTCAACCCATCTCGAAAAGATTCTTGCTGATTAAATCCCAAGATAATGACACTCCAAGAGAACGCATTTTTCCTCGGCAAAAAATCAAATACTAGCTTTGCCGACGTAAAATCAGAGCATTTTGAATATGCATGCATGATGTGATTGAGTAGAACCAACAAGCCATAGTCATCGAAATTTGACTTGAGTACGTATCCGTGAATTGCTCCTGCTCCTGTTAGTAACCCCTTTTCGGCACAGAAATGGAGTCGATCAACCAGTTCCTGAACTACAGCCTTTCTAAATGGCCCATATTCTGCACCTGATTCAAATAATTTATTTCCAACAATGCTGTTTGTTTTATGAAGGGTGTGAAAAGCAACTGTTGCTGGCGATTTTCTAGCCTGAAGAAAACGAGAAGCAGTTAAGTTCAACAAACGACCTTCAGTTGCAATTTGCAACTCGCTCTTATGATAAGTAAATGCTTCAATATCGTGAGTACAACGATTCTGATAGAGGACTTACTTGTTTTATATTTGGGACGTTGGGTTTGAATAAATCACGATCATGGAAAGGTCCGGAATACTGCAATTTAGCACTAAGTTTTATCGCCATGACCAGCCCAAGAAAGAATGATTACGGAATCACTGCTTCAAAGTCACATTATTAGTTAGACCTTTACTGGATGGTGCTTTCATCAAAAACATGATATTTCTCACTGATGAATTGTAGTACTAGGTTACAACTTGATATGCCTCACAGCTGACAGTTGAAATACTTCAGTAATCTTTGTTTCACAACAGCCCCTTCCCTAGAACAAATGTCGAACATCAAACTCATATCACATATGAATTTTTCAATATCATTCCAATAATTACTGTCAGAAACAAACAAAAAGAACACCAAAAAAGGTTAAAGCCAGTAAGTGAACCACTAAAAAGTTCAAACCCGCAGGAACAGAACATTCAAATGAACAAACAGTGAGCTAATTACGAGAGTTAAAAAATTCATCAGCATACGTTCTTAACACCTTCCGTGAATCACCATATGCATCGTCCAGTTTTTCAGGCATAGATAACACATATATTGGATGGATATTTCTCAATGAATTACAACATTCAGCAATTTCGTGGCTTAATATTCATGTTCTGTTTCAGTAACTTGACTGACATCAAATTTGGTGAGGACCTCGGTGAACGAAACAAAACCAAACCCATAGAAGAACACACAAGTTCCCAACAGATAACTAAAACGATCTTACAGTCACTTAAATGGCAATGCACAATAATTACACCGTGAAAGGGACCTGGCAATCGGCACAAAACAAGACGCAAAGAGGTACAGCCATGGTGCACAATCGAAACTCAAAATATTGACAGTTAATGAAGCTGAAATCAGCATTGCCGTGTTAATACAAAACCAACACATAGTTTTTGAAGAAATTGTAACTGGATAAGGGGAAGAGGCGAGGGCAAGGCTGAGGGTGAACAGTAACACATACCGGCAGTTCAAAACCTCATGAGAGGCGGCGGAGGGAGGCTCCCTTGGCCGTGGCGCCACGTAAATCGTTTCCCTTTCTCGTCGCCTCTTTTTTCTCCGGCAAACGAGTCTTATCTTATCTTAGGAGAGAGATTTTATTTCTCTGCCAAGTAAATAGAAAAATCGACGGTGACACACCACTGCCATTTTATTGTTTTAATTGCATTTAAAGTCGTAATCTTTGGTTTAATTACAAATAAAACTCAATTTTTTCAATTTGACAAAAAAATATTAAACTTCTAATAAGTATTGCAACTGAGTCTCAAAAATCAAAATCAATTTCCGACCAAGGCACGTCAGGAAACGAGCTCGGGGTGGCTGTGCACAAAGGGGAAGCCTAGTGAAGGAGGTTGCTGGAAGTCGAGCTCGCGGTTAGGGGAAGCTCACCGGAGAGAGAACGTCGCGGAGGTCGGCCTCGGGGAGAGAACGTCGTGGGGATCGGCCGGAAATATACGAAGAAGATGACCGGAAAAAGTCGTCGCCAGAAACGATCACCGGTTCCGGCTAAGGTGCACGTCACTAGCTAGATGCGGCTTTGCGAGAGGATTTCAACGGTACCTTCGAATTCAAATGGATCAAAGTGAGTCACTGAGAATTTGCGAAAGAACGGCGGAGAAAATTTGTAGATCTACGAACTTGACCGAAAAATTGGAAGCCTTATTGTCAGAATTTTTCGTGAAACTCATATATGTTGTCGGCAAGAAGGAGAGCTACAAGACCATGTAAAAATTTTCAACATCCGGCAAAGTTGGCCAACGCGGGTGGCGGTTGGCGGCGACGGAAGGTGATTGGCTGCCGGAAATTGATTTTGAGACACAATTGTAATGCTTATTAAAGATTTTATGTTTTTTTGCCAAATTGAAAAGATTGAGTTTTATTTACAACTGAGGAAAAGGTTATGATTTTAGATGCAATTAACCCATATTTCTATTTACAGCTCAAATTTATATTTTACCATTAATGATTTTGCTAAACATACAAGGTAGCTTAATGTTAATTAATTTATAAGTTTAATGTATTCAAATAATTTGTTGGTAGGACCAACTTTTTCAAAAAATTTGAACTCATCTTATAAGTTTTTTTGAGTAACTTTTCAAATAAATCTGTTGAATTTAATTCACCTGTATCATCTAATTTTATCAAACATGTTTATTATATAAGCTAGTATTTTTGTCATCCAATTTTATCAAACATGTTTATTATATAAGCTAGTATTTTTGTCATCCATCATAAGCTATTAATTATATTTACCAAACGGGTAGGCAACCCCTGTAATGTACGAGATAACAATGATAAATAGTATAAATTAAAGCAATGAAGTGATATTTATTATATATAAATAGTTTCGAATATTACTATTAAAATATATTTTTTAATTTTTATAATATATGGTAGTTTAATATATAATTTATATTTTTATTTCACTAATTATAAAATAGTTGTTATGTTAGAGTTCTTTTTAAAAGAAAAATAAGGAACATTCATATTAAAAAAAAAAAAAAAAAATCGATAAATAATACTCCTAAAAATACTTATATCTCTCTTATTCAATGTTCTAAAAGTCGCTTGTCGCCCGCTAGGCGTTCGAACAGCGCCTAGCGCCTAGAGCGCCTAGGCGGGCCTAGACGGCGCCTAGTCGGGGCCTAGAAATCAATATTAAGTACCTTATTTTTTATTTATTTTAACTACCTACAAAATGAAATTATATCAACTTATAATAAATCAACACACCTAAGTCCAAATCACCAGATTAATATATTTTAAAGAAAATATAAGAAAAAAATAATTTAATTAATATTTAAAAAAAAAAATTGCCGCCGAGCCCGCCTAGGAGCGCCTAGGTCCGCTTATGCCCGTCTAGGCGCCGCCTAACCGCCTGACCGCCGAGCCCGCCAAGGCCGCCTAGAAGCGCCTAGGCCCGCCTAGCCGCCTAGGTCGATTTTTAGAACAGTGCTCTTGTCTATACTTATATCTCTCTTATCTTACTCATACATTATAACAATATATTATTTCGATCATTAAATCGTGATAGTAAAAATAAAAAATTGTGATAAATATTATAAACTGATAATTAATTTTAAGAGAATGTAATGCATGTTATTTTAAAGTTATAAAACTTACTACTTTTTTATTACGTTAAAATTGTTTTAGTAATTTTTATAATTTATAACTATATACATTATAAGTACTTTGATTTTTTTTTTTTTTAATTTAATAGTCCATATTATGGTTCGACACAAGTTGCTTTATCATTATAATTTATAACATATAAATCATAAATACCATCTTTATCTCCAACTCAACTCAACCCAACTCAACATAATAACTAAAAATTATTTCTCTCTCCTCCACATACACAACTCAATTTTCCAACCTAATTTATCTTTATCATCAATCCAACTCAACTTACATATTTATTTTATTTTAATTTATTTAAAAATTACAAATGTGCTCTAAAATATATCAAGTGTGATATCTATTTGTACAGAATGAAAAAATATGAATTTTAATATTTTTTTTATTTTTTTTTAGAAACAAAAAAAATACACTTGTCCAATAAAAATGGGATAAATGTCCCATTTTTTCTCACAATACCGGTCCCGACTCGCACAACCATCATGACCTTTCCTTTTTTTTTTTTTTTTTT
>CACSLK010028053.1:1068893-1082383 GCA_902706635.1 Striga hermonthica | reverse complement strand
GGTAAAGAAAGATAATGCTAAGTGATTTTCTATGAGACTAAGTAGATCTCTTTCGACAACAACCTATTAAGGCTCGTATTTGATTATTAAAACCTTAATTTATGTTGTTTCATGTGAATTTATATACCTCTGCAATCTGATTACCTTTACTGATCAGTTGCCTAAGATTACTGAATTTGTTGAAATCTCAATCCACTAAGATTTTATATCAAAGGGAACTGGCTCATCTGACGGGAACATCTCCTGATTGGCTGGCTCTCCTATAAATCTTTTCGGTTTTCAATGAGCTAAGATATTTTCTTTCTTTTTTTTTTTCGTTTTTATTTTGTTTGACAGTGAATTTGTTGGTGCTGGCCTGGCTCGTGTGGTGTCGTGCTTATGCAAAACAGTCAAACGCGGGTTTCGGTCAAAACCTTCAAACAGCAATTTTCCCTTCAGCTGGCATTTTCTTCTTTATTATCTCTTCCCGATACATCAACTGGGCAAACATTTGTTTCTTTTCTTTATGTTTTCCGCTCGAGACTTTGTCTGCAAGCTTGTTTGGCCTGTTGGTGTTGAATTTCCTTCCATCCCCTTTTAAAGACCATTGATGTTGTATTGTTATTGAAATACAGTACCATTTAGTGCTTAACTGAATCCTTTTTTTTTGCTCTTTAATATGATATATGTAGGATGAAAGTGATCTCTGTGAAGTTAAAATATTTCGTTCATAGTCCGGTTTTCACGTGGAAAGCTAAGAGCATCTCCAATGGTATATAGTCCATTTGGAGATGTATAACATGGAGAAAGGGAGCTACAAATTTTTGTCTCCAACGGTGAATGTCAATTTTAGTACAATTTGACATGTGTTACATTATAATTGGTTGGTGATGATATATATATTTACCGTAAATCACTGTACAATGTAATTTACCATAAGTTACTGACATCCTCAATGATGGAATTAAGTAAAACATTGCAATGTCAATTGACCACAACGATCAAGTGCCAGTTGGTGTTGGTTTCACTTTCCAGAGTTCCACATTATCACGAAAATATTAAAAGAAACAAATAAACAGAAAATAATAAATAAAATACAATAAAAATGAAATATGGATGTCTAAATTCTAAAGTATTTCCTATTAATACCATAACTAAACAATATACTGTCCATATATAATTGCCCTCAGACATCCTTTTTCCTAGGCAAACCACTCACTCATGTAAAGTGAGTTTAGAGTATGTGTGTTTTGTGTGTGTCTGAAAATTAATTAGCACCAAAATCTTCTGCTCATCCTCCTCTATTCTTCATCTTTTCTCCACTTATCCATAACATGTAAAAAATCACTCTTCACAAATTTTCACCAGCACAGCACTACAAAAACACGTCCAAAGGCAACACAAACAAGGAATCAGATTCTTGAAAAACCTGTAATGGACAATGAAGTATCTTCTGGAGGCCTCCACATTGTATGCCAGTATAGTAACAACGTCGCCACCTTCGGTTACTGGCTAAACAAAAACCCTTTGAATTACACCGTTCCCCTTCTACTTCTGCAGCTTTCGGTTATCAGTTTGGTTTCGATGCTCATCGAGATCTGCCTTCACCCTCTCGGACAATCTTCCATCGTCTCACAAATTCTCGTAAGTTTACCCTTAATTAAAATGTCGTCGTTCATTCTCCTCCCTTTCTTTTTCCCTTTCCTTTTATATATTTTCTCCATCCCGTGTAGAGCGGCATACTATTCGGGCCATCCGTACTCAGACACAAGAGCGTCATGGGCCCGATTCTATTCCCGGCCCGTAGCATCTTAAGCCTCGAGACTGCCGCTGTCTTCGGACTCATGTTCTTCCTCTTCGCCATCGGCATCCGAACCGACACCCGCATGATGGTCCGACCAGCCCGGCCCGCCGTCATCCTCGGATTCTTTGCCATGTTCATCACCGCCCTTTTCACCATCCCTTTCTCCCTCCTCTTAAAAACCTACGTCCGCATGGACGACAGCCTGGCGGCCGCCCTCCCGGCTATCGCCGCTGGCCAGAGCATGACCGCCTTCCCGAACGTCTCGTGCCTCCTAATCGAGCTAAGGATGGCGAGCACCGACCTCGGCCAGATCGCCAGCTCGACTGCCGTTTTGTGTGATATAATTGGAATCATGATGCTCGTAGTCAACATCTCGATCCTCCATTCGAACTATGACCCGCGGAGATCCGTGCTCTCGATGTCGTCGGCCTTTTTATTTATACTAGCTATGGCGTATGTCGTGGGCCCGTTTATACGTCGGGTTATGAAACGAATACCGCCTGGGAAGCCTCTAGGGGACACGCACGTTTTCTTTTGCTTCGCGGGTGTCCTTGCGGCCGGGTTTGCGACGGAGTTGATCGGGCAGCATTTTATATTGGGCCCAGTGATGTTGGGGTTTGTGGTGCCCGACGGGCCTCCGCTAGGCGGGCCCATGATCTCAAAGTTGGACCTTATGATCGGGAAGTTCTTGTATCCGACGTTCCTGACGACGAGCGGGCTCAAGACCAACATGTTTACGATCAACGAGCGCTCCTTCTGGATCATGCTCGTTTTGATAGTGTTTGCCTGCATGGCGAAGATCGGGTCCGTCATGCTCGCGTCTCGATTTTTCCTCGGCATGTACAGCAGGGACGCGTTCGTGGTGGGGCTCATGCTGAACGCGCGTGGGGTGATCGAGCTCATCATGTACAATACGTTGAGAGACGGCGGAGTTTTAACCGATCAGGAGTTCGCGCTGAGTGTACTGTCGGTGATCGGGGTCATGGCCGTCATCACCCCACTCATCAAGCTCCTGTATGACCCGTCGAGACGGGAATGCGGGGCCCACGGGTGGAGGCGGCAGACCATCCAGCACACGAAGCACGGGATGGAGCTTCGAATTCTGGTGTGCATAAAGGACCAAGAGAGCGTGTCGTCGCTCGTCACCCTCCTCGGGGCATCCAACGCCACCAAATACAATCCGGTCGCCATTATCGCCTTAGTCCTCGAGGAGCTCGTGGACCGAGCCACGCCGATGCTTGTGGCCCACCAGTCGATTCGGCCCGACGATGGGTCTGGGTCGAGCCGCATTGTCAACGCGCTCCGCCAGCTGGAGGTTAGCAGACAGGGGTACTTGACGGTGCAGACATTCTTGGCCGTGTCCCATCTGGACATGGCCCACGACGATATATGTCGGGTGGCGCGGGAGCAGGAAGCGGCGCTCGTCGTCCTCCCATTCCACAAGCGGTGGGAGATTGACGGGTCGATTGGGACGGTGAGCAAGGCGGTCCAGAGCATGAACGTACGGGTCGTGGGCGGGGCGCCATGCTCGGTGGCGATTTTAGTTGACCGGGGGGTGGTGGTGCCAGCGGGGCAGGTCTACCGGGTGGTGGTGGTGTACATCGGCGGGGCAGACGATGCGGAGGCGTTGTGGTATGGAGCGAGAATGGGGGCACATGATGACGTGGCGCTGACGGTGGTGAGGTTTTTGTTGAAAGGGTGTGGCGGGGAGTGGGTGAGGGAGAGGAAGGCGGAGAGCGGGGTGGTGGAGGAGGTAAGGGCGGCGAACGTGGAGAATCAGAATTTTGTGTACAAGGAGGAGGTGGTTGGGGACGGGGTGGGGCTGGCCGGGGCGCTGAAGGGGGTGGAGAAAGGGTTTGACCTGGTGATGGTGGGGAGAGAGCACGGGACGTACTCGCACGCGCTGAAGGGGCTGGGGATGTGGAGCGAGTGCCTGGAGCTGGGGGTGGTGGGGGACTTACTCTCGTCGGAGGATTGGGGGGGGACTGCGTCGGTGCTGGTGGTGCAGCAGCAGAGGATGATGTGGGAGGGAAGGAGGAGGATGACGAAAAGAGCGGTGGTGAGGCCAGAATGGGCGGGGCATGAAGATTGGAGTCCTGTTGGTCGTGTGTAGATTAAAAGGATAAAGGGTGGGTGTTTGTATAATTGGATGAATATTTTGAAAATTTAGTTTTGTGTTGATTTTAGGGTTGAATTTTAAGTAGAAGATTTAGATTAAAATTTTGAAATCATTTTAGGTTGAATGGTCAATTAATTCCAAAGTTGAAATTTGTGGAATTTGAGTTTATGTCACTCAAATATTGTTGGATTCGAAAAGTTCGATATTTGAAAGATTCGATTTGTTGTAAAAGCGTTTAAACTTTAAACAAACTGAGAGAAATGACTTCTTTGCTATGTATTTCTCGATGACTCGAATTACGTCTATACGTATTCTCATCGTGATTGCAGCAATGCGTGACCTTGAGATTCTTCGATGAAAACTTGAATGATCCATTATTAAATAAAAGCTTCGAGAAGAAAATTTATTTAAAGCAATCCGAGAGGTTCGTTGGTCTGCAAAAAGAACAAAAAATGTGTCGCTTGATTAAGTCGTTTTATAGACAAATAACTACTAAGCTTTGACACGAAAAGTTTGACATAGTTATTGACTTTTTTACGGTTAATTTTGTTAACCGTTGGAATCAAAGTAAAACCTTGTAGTCATGTGAAGTTTACCCACCAATCTCAATACGGAATACATTCTGAAATTCACAATATGCATTTTGACTTTACCTAAATTCGAATCTGAATAGCCAATATTCTTGCAGTGAATAATTCTCAACAATCGGAGACTTCAAAAACGCACAAATCAAAAACGCACAATCCACCATGGATCCTCTGAGAATAGGCATAATCGGCTTTGGCCCATTTGCTCAATTCTTGGTAAAAAACATGATCAAGCAGGGGCACATCATAAGCGCAACTTCAAGGTCCGATTATACAGATCTTTGTGCTCAGTTGGGCATCTCATTTTTCAGGTACAAAACGCATTTTATATCTCGTAAAAGTTACAAATTTCCATCCCCTCACTAGTTATGCACTCTGTACTAAAAAAGTCTGAAATAAATGAGCCGAACTCGAACAACTAATCAAATAAACGAGCCAGCTGCCGAGCTCGTTTGCGAACAGCTCGTTTATTAGCCATGCCGAGCATATTCACGAATGCACAAATTGTGTTCACGAACAGCTTGTTTACGATTTTGAGTTTGTTAAACGAGCCGAGCCTTAGGCTTGTTTGTCAAACAAGAGAAACGGAGCCGACCCGTTTAATAAATGAACACGAACTTGAACACAAAGTGCTCGGCTTGAATAAAACCGTTTATTAAAAATGAACCATATGTGATAAGCTAAATGTAAGGGCTTATGCGTGAAACAGGGACACGAATATGCTTCTTGAATCAGAAAACGATGTTATTCTGCTGTGCACATCGATATTGTCTTTGTCGAAAGTGATGAAATCTCTGCCATTGAATTCTTTGAAGCAGCCTACACTGTTTGTCGATGTGCTTTCCGTGAAGGAGTATCCGAGAGAGCTTATGCTGCAAGTATATGAATGAACTACAAATTCTTTTATTTTTCTTGCCCACCAAGGTTTTATGATTTATATCCTTTTAAACATTTGGAAGAGTGTTTTACAAGTCCTTTTTTTTTTTTCATTTTTATCGATTTCGTAAAGGTATTGCCGCTTGATTCAGATGTGTTATGCACGCACCCAATGTTCGGGCCGGAAAGTGGAAAAGACGGGTGGAAAGATCTCAGTTTCATGTATGATAAAGTTCGGATAACAAACGAAGCTACATGCTCTAGATTCTTGAACATTTTCGCAACTGAGGTAGGAAAAAATATTCATGGTTTTTGTTATAATCTTTGAGGTGTTAAGTCTTATGGTGAAGCTATTATTTTTCGTATAAAGGGTTGCAAAATGCTGGAGATGACTTGTGAACAGCACGATAGATTAGCCTCGAGAAGCCAATTCCTCACTCACACAATCGGGAGGTTACTTATCGACTTTACGTTAATTGTTTGTTCAGATTCATAATAGATGAAGTACATAAGTTAAACTGATATTAACACGGTTTTTCCTTGCGCACAGGGTTTTGGCTGAGATGGAAATCGAGCCAACACCTATAGACACTAAGGGTTTCGAGAAGCTCATTCAAGTGGTATGATTGATCGGAGTTAAATTTCCTCTTTATACTCATTGATTGTTGTTATATAATTGATTTTTACATAACTATTTACTTGTGTGCAGAAGGAAAGCACATCCCGAGACAGTTTTGATCTCTTTAGTGGCTTGTTTATCCATAACAGGTTCGCGAAAGAGCAGGTAAAAACACCAGCTTTAGTTGATGAATTTGATTGCCTTAACCAAATAATCATCAGCAAATTAGAACATCCTTGAAAACTGATAAGTATACATTGTCAAGGTCATAAACTTGTAGACATTTCTTACTTAAAATCTAATCCCAGAAATCCGATTTGTTCAAACATCGCACAGCTTACGAACCTGGAACTCGCACTTGGGATGATTAAGCAACAGCTGGTCAAACGGATGAATGAGGAGCTCGGCACCGAGCCAAAATAAATTTCCAGCCGAAAAATTACTGGTGTGAGTTTAGCATATGAATATGTACTCATTATGTGTGCCTCTTGTTTTTTTTTTTTTAAATTTATATTTTGCAATAACATCCGTGCAATTCTTTTTGAAACAGGTATAGAGAACTGGAATAATGCCATTATGTTGTTTGTAACATTAAATTAGTATCTTAATAATTTGCGAAGATTCATGTTGTTAAGCAGGACTTTCAGAGTCTTCTTGTTAGTATTTTTGTGTAATATGTCTTGAACAACAGTATGTGTTGTGTAAGCCCTCTGAAGGACAATGTGTTAAACACACTTGTGATATAAAACAAAACGCAATGGAGATTATAGAACATCATAGATCAGCTAATGTTAGCATTTTTTTGGGATGATTTCATCTGAACGCACAATCAAAATAGCAAAACAACAATCTCAGAAAAAGGTTATATTAAATTAATCACAACTATCATACAAAAAGATTCAAACTTTAGCACTAAAACCAAGTTCAATTACACAATATTAACCCCAAATCCAGAAACACACAGACAATTTCATTTCAGCTTCAAAGCCCACCAAAGCAAAACAATAAAAATAAACCTAACAATACGTAATTAAGGACAAAAGCAGAGCTCAGCCACCAAACCCGTAGAGAGTACGACCCTGCCTCTTGAGAGCATAGACCACATCCATGGCGGTCACCGTCTTCCTCCTGGCGTGCTCAGTGTACGTCACGGCATCTCTGATAACGTTCTCGAGGAATATCTTCAAGACCCCCCTCGTCTCCTCGTAGATCAGCCCGCTGATCCTCTTGACTCCGCCTCTCCTCGCCAGGCGACGGATCGCCGGCTTCGTGATGCCCTGGATGTTATCCCGGAGCACCTTGCGGTGCCGCTTTGCTCCGCCCTTGCCCAGCCCCTTGCCTCCCTTGCCACGGCCAGACATTTTCAGTTACAGAGATTTGGTTGAAATTTGGAGAAGTTTTGTGTTGATTGGGATCTAGGAGTGTGTAAAACGGTTAGATTTTTAGGGTTAATATAGAAAATGAAATCTGAAATTTGGTGTTGATTTGAATTTGTGGCGGAAAATTTTTGGCGGATTTTAGATTTTGGGGCTTTGGGGTTGGTTTAGGCTGAGATTTGTGATCCGTGTGATTCAGTTAAACTGTTTTCTGACCGTAGATTGTTTCGTTATCGACGGTGGGGAACTGGGTTTTGTGACCTGCCGGATCGATGACGTGGACATCTTTTGTATGGCAGATTCGTGTTTAACATGGTCAAAGAATCACGTTTTCATTGGAGAGAAAAAGATTGCCCACTCGGTCTCGTTTGTCTATTAAGCAAGTTCAAATATGGTCAAGGTTTATATACATTCAACCATAGATTTTAAACCCGTCCAATAATAGACCCGAGCAAGTCTATGACTCATCGGGTCATCGATTTAATCGTTGGGTTATCGCGTCAATTGTTGAACTGGATAATTAATTTTAAAAATTTTAAAATTATATATAGATTATTATTGTCATATAAATATATATAAAATTAACAAATTAAATGTTTTGTGTATAACACATGAAAGTGTTAATAATATGTATCTCATGATAATATTTACCATATAAACATATATACATAGTTTTATTTGAAAAAAAAATAATAAAATAAAAAATTTTAAATATATATATGTATATATATATATATATATGTCCGGGTCAACCGAGTTGAAAGAACCGGGTCAATGCACCGGGTCAAGTCCAGGTTTTGATCCGGTTTGACCCGGTCCTTTATTGCCCAGTCCAAATAGCCTACCCGGACCGATTTCGGGCTCCAAGTGGACCTGATCCCGGGTCGACCCGTTCGGCTCATTCGGATAAAAAAACTATGCATTCAACTATTTCAAAAAAAAAATAAAAAATACATTCAACCTCCACATTTGTTTTTACAACTATAAATATTGATTATAATTATTGGGTCAAGTTGCTCATAATATTCCTCCTAAAAAAATATTTTACCATCTTATTTTTTAAGAGTGTGTTTGGTAAGCACAATAAATTAGCTTGTAGTTTATTTGTTTATCTTATAAATTTAATATATTCGAATAATAAGTTTTATCTAGTAGGACGAGTTTTTTAAAAAAGTTGAGTTTATCCCATAAACTATTTTGGGTAATTTTTCAAATAAGCTCGTTGAAATTTTTAATTCAACTGATTTATCAACTACCTTTACTAAACACTTTTATCATATCAGTTGACTTTTCAACCATAAGCTATAAGTTATCAGCTACAAGATCAAAATTCATTTATAAGTTATCAATTATCAACTATATAAGTTAGTTTTACCAAATACAACATAAGTAACAGAGTGGGTTAAATTTTCATGCCACAAGTATTTCAATCATACTATATTGACACTTAACAAACATTTTCACTTCACTAGAAAAAATTTTCAAGCCACAACTATTTAAATCATTCTATGTATGAGTTATTAAAAACATTGAAACTTAACAAACATTTTCACTTCACTAGAAAACCTAAGGCTTATTCTTTCCTTCATCATTACAATTACAAACTAATCAATCAAAAGACAGTAACCACATTAAATCTATCTCTAACTAAGCCAAAGTAAGATGAACAACTTCTCTAAACTCCAGTCTTTTAGTCTCGGTATAGAAAGTCCGACGCTTATTAGGCCAATAGGTCAACCAAATCCAACCATTGATCTCCCACTCCATAACTCCTCCATCCCCACCCCCCATGCAACCCCTATCCACCTTCCAACTCACGCTCTCCCCATACTCGTCTCGCGCAAAGATCACACCTCCTTGCCTCGTGAACGGCCTGTGGACGCTCGAGTATCGATTTTTGAACCACGCCCTTGGGTGAAGTAGAGCCAGTTTAGAAGGCTTGGATGAAAAGACCTCTCTGCCGTTTACACTGTCATGCAGAAACCAATTCAGATTCGCAGTGTTTCCGTGGACTGACTGTTCGAACTTCCACGGCTTTAGGCTTGTGGTGAGGGTCTCGCCGGCCGAGAAATGGAGGCCAATGCCGGTGGGTGGCTCGAAAGAGGCCTCGAGGCCCGTCTCGAGCCCAATCTCGGTCGGGTTGTTCTCTGACGACTTGCTAACGGACACACTAATGATGTCGGACTGCATGGTGCGTGGGGTTACCTGGAGAGAGATTCGCGAAGGGAAGTGCTTCTCGGAGGCGCCGGCCCCTCGTTCGTTCATGAGCGCGTCGGTTAGGAGCTTGACGACGTCACATCTATAAACATGACGTATGAAAATTTGAATATGTGATATATAATTTTTTATTTTTGTATTTTGTTTGGGTAAATTATAAAATTGTGGCTTTTGGATATGTATTGCCATTTTTATCTACAAAATTGGACTATTTTATTGACCCATATTACTATTAAAATTTGCACAAACTCATAACTTGTGGGACAAAGAAGATACCATAAACTGAAACTCATAGAACATGTAAAAATTTCATTAGTTAATTATTTTCCAGAAAAGAACACGATGACGAAAATTCGGTATATATACGAAATCAAAAAAAGTCCCATAATAATAATAATAAAAAAAAAAATCAAAAATTTTCTTCAAACATATGTCAGAAACCAAAAATATTGAACCAATTCCAATTTTTATTACCTTATGTTATCCGTGTTGACCATGACCTCAACCAAATTCTCCCTAACATCCACCCTATAATTCAACTGGATGACCCCTTCCACCTGATGATGATTCAGCGAGAATCCCAAACCCTCGTCCGGCGACATCTCTCCGCCGCTCGACTTCTCCACGTCCATCGCGATGACGGGGCAGTACAGCTGGACCTTCCACAGCCCGAACTTCGATAACGAGTACGAAAACAAACGACTCGGCGTCCCTAGTCCCGCTCCCGAGTCCCGTAGCTCTCGAATCCAGTTCGTGATAGCAAGGTTCACGGACCGCATCCAAATCTCCTCTGTGTTGGACCCGAGTAGCCTCATGAGGTCCTTGGAGACCTCCCGAGCCTCGGGGCACGCGAACTGGTCCCCGAGCGCTCTGAGCCACGAGGCTCGGATATCGGTCGGGGCTTCGTAAATGCACACGACGAACGTGAGGGTTAGGAAAGTGAAGTTGAACACGTTCGTCATGAGGTTATCGCTCGGGAGTTTGAACGGTGGATTAATATTATAATAAGACGTGTTTTTGCACGAGGAGGAGTATTTTAGGACATCACGTATGAGGTTATTAGTGAGGAGAGTCATGTGATTGTTGGATTTGAAGGGGATTTTCTTGGATGTCCAAAGGGAGATGGAGAGATTAATGTTGTAATCTACATAGATTGAGAGGGAAAAATAATGGTGGGAGCTTTTTTTGGAGGAGTTTATTGAGAGTTTGAGGGTTGGTGATTGAGATTGGGTTGAATTTGATGATGATGAAGGGCATAGGTTGATGGAAGTGTTGCTTATTATTGGCCATGGTTGGTTTTGTATCCATGAAAAGACATTTGGGAATGAACAAAAGGCCATTGATTGATTGATTAATTAATGGAGAGACTAAATTGATTTGAGTTGATTCTCTCACAAAATTGGGTTCTTTGGTTTTTTGTTTGAGATCATTAATATGTGTTGTGAAGGGATTTCTATACATTTAAAGAAGTGGAGAAGATTGGTTTGGAGGAATAATTAAAAGTTGTTATGAATGTGAATTGAGATGAGGTTTTGTAGCAAATGTATGCTTGTGCATGCATCAATACTAACCGTGTGGGTTTGTAATTTCTCATGTGTTAACATTTCTATCCATTACCATCTCACAATCACCTATGAGAATCCGATATTATTATTATTATTATTATTATTATTATTATTATTATTATTATTATTATTATTATTATTATTATTATTATTATTACAACATGTAAACGCACTACAAGAATGTGATGAAATTTCAATGAAAAATTCCAGCAGAAATTCAAATGGATATTCCAATGCTATTGTTTCCGTTAAAATTTTTCAATGGACTCCGACGGAATCCAACAAAAATATTCCATTTGGAATGAGTTTTCTATTGGAATTTTGTTGGATTTTAACGATTCTAACAGTACATTTTCCGACGATTGAAATATGAGTGAAAATAAAAATTCCAACGAAAATTTCTACTGTAAAAAACCGTTGGACGAATGGCCATTGGAATGATAAAATTTCATCTAAATTTCAATGAGAAACTCATTCCTACAGAGTAATTTTGTTGGAATTTTTGTCAGAATAATATCAACGAAAACTATACCATTAGAATATCCGTTGAAATTTTAATTGAAATATATTATCGTAGGATTTTTCGTTGAAATATGACAATTATTTTGTAGATGACTGTAATTTGTTTCACTCTATATATTGAATATTTGGTTTATGTGTTGTTTCAATAGCATTAGAGAATTAATATTTTGTATGTAACATGAATATATCATTATCTTACATGTGTATATAGTTACCGAAAATGTACATAGTGGAGCGAATTACAAAAAACAGTATAAGGATATATATGATGATGTAAATAATAAAAATTTGGTGTATCAGCTAATTTTTTATATTTGGTCTCGTGGCTTTGATTCAGAAATTAATAACTTTTTTTTATAACCAGCCACGATATCCGGAGTTATGTCTTGGGTCGCACACTTGGCAGTGATGGGTGAGTCTCCCAATAAGGGTTTTCTGCATCCACAAAGAATCGAACCCGAAACCTTACTTAAGCGACATCAAGCTGCTTACCACTTGAGCAACCCCTATTAGTAACTTGATTATTCTACTCATGAATGATGAATTATACGTCCAAGTGAAATGGTTGCATTGCTTATTTGAAAAATATTAGGATGCGTACAGAATTTTTTGGTATAATAATAATAATAATAATAATAATAATAATAATAATAATAATAATAATAATAATAATAATTAAAAAAAAACGGGCTGATGAGAGAGTTTCACATGCATGAAACATTATGAAACAAACTGACATTGATCTTTCTTTATGTAGCTAATAATAGTTTGCGTGCAATGTCAGCATGCTTCTTCAAGCTAAAATCTTCACCAATTTCAATATATTTAATTTGGTTGTTAGGTATAAACTGTTTAATCATTGTACATTTTTAATTTCTTGGTATTTATATAAACTAGTGGTCTTGTGTTATTGTACCTATTAAATTCAAAAATTGTACAAGTAAAAAAAAAATAAAAATGGACATATATACACAGACATATATTTAAAATTCAAGAGCTCAAAACCATTGAAATTTTTAATCGGATAAGTTTTCAAAACAGAGTAGGATTAATTAGGTCCCAAATCAAATTTTCATGTAGATAGCCAAACTAATGATGTCATGATACCCACTATTTATTAATTATACCGTGTCATTAATGTGGGATTAATTAATCATTAGATTCACAAATTACAAATATGTTTACGAGATTAATTATCCCTCCTATTCTAAATATTTGACGTTTTGGCTTTAGTGAGTATTAACTATTAAGCAAATAATTGTCGTTTTACAACTTTTAATCTTATTTTTCCATTTTTACCCATCCAATTACTACAGTATGCCTCTTCGTATTCAGGTTCATCTTTCCCATCCAATTTCTTTTTACTGCTCTAATGGTCAATAATTAATGTTAACTAGTATTAATACCCATGTACAACATGGGTGTTGAGTTAATGAAAATATGTGTAAAGTTATTTATGTCTAATACCAAACCTAACTTATAAAAACAACATCACGAAGCATAGATTTCCGCCATGTCAGTATTCGAAGCGTGAGAATCTGCCACCTAAGCTCAACACATTTTGAATTAATATATAGGGAGGGATTATTCATTAAATAAGGGTAATTTAGGCAACAAAACAATTTCTTAATAATTGTGTTAATGTCTAGAACGACATTTATATAGAACAGGAGCAAGTAGTTTACAATTAAAGAAAACTGCAAGACTAAATTGAAAATGATTCTTAGCTAGCCCCTGCATTAGGAGGAGAAATACTACTGAGTTTTCCATTGAATTCCGTTAGTTAGGATTTTTCATTGAATTTTTTGTTGGACTTTGATGAGTTC
>CACSLK010028053.1:1038923-1051770 GCA_902706635.1 Striga hermonthica | reverse complement strand
CTTGTGCTTTCAATAGTTTTAATCTTAACCGTTGACCGAAAACGTTCGTCAACAGTATATATGTATGTTACGTAGGAAATAGAATATACAAGTCGTGAAATAGACCCTATTTAGGGAAATATATACTTCAATATAAGTGCGAGTGGACTGCGACGTGACACAAAAAAGAAAAAAGAAACTCAGTCTACCCTTACGTCTAATTTAGACCCAAATAGAAACATAATCTCTTTGCATTGGAGACAATTTTGTTACTTTTATATATGTTTGTCTATGTAATCCAAGACTTAAATCTATTTAGATGTCACATAAGCAAAATTAGACCCAATGCATTGTAGATGTTCAGTGATAGACTCTCACGATTCGGAATCTTATATGTCAAAAAATCATGCTTCGGAGTCAGGATTGGATATAAATTTACAATTTTATGTAAAAATAATTAGTCTTGGATTTCATTTAATGTCTATATTATTCATATTAAATAATTAATTTTTTCTTATTTTCTTCTACAATTAGTTATCATAAACTTTTTTACATTTCCTTTTCCTATGTTACCATATATTACATTTACTTTTCTTATTTAATTGATACATCAATTATTATAAATGTTTCTTATTCTTATTTTAAATTTATATTTTTTGTTGTTTGTATTTTTATTTTGTATATGATATATCAAATTAATTGTCTTTTAACGATCTTCTTTTTGACATCCATAATATATATATATATATATATATATATGAAATACAAACACTGATATATATATATATATATATATCATTATAAAAAAATTAAATTTATTTATCAAAATAAATTAAAGAATATCAAATAAAACTATAAATTATCTTATAAATTAAAATTGATGTGTAGTATCATATCATAAAATAGTTATTTTATATAGATAAAAAATATATGTAAACTAACTATGAACTTAAAATTAATATAAAAGAAAATACTATAAGGTTTATGTCTTAACTTAAATAAAGACTACATAGAGAATGAAAATTATAATGATCCTGAAAAAAAAACTACATAAATATTATAATTAGAAAATAAAAATAATTAATATATTTTGTAAAGTGTAATCTCATACACATTATATTTAAAATTATTTGTATTATAAATTTAAAGATATTTTAAAAACTATTAGATGAGGGAAGAAAATTGTATTAATATAAAATATAATTACAATATAATCAAAGTTGAATAAAATAGATTAATAAAATTAAATCATTGAGTTGTAAATAATATTATATATGTGTGTGTGTGTGTGTGTGTGTGTGTGTGTGTGTGTGTGTTGTGGTTAAAAACATTATTATTTTGAAATCGAGCATAGAACATGGTTATTATTTCAAATAATTAACTTTATTATTTTAATTATCATTTGTATTTTATATTTTTTATCATTCTATTATAATATAATTTCTCACTTCTTTATTATGCAAAAATATTTTATTTTCAAGCACTCGTATTGTTCACGGGCGTTATATTAATTGCTTATAAATTAATTGTTATATTTAATTTTGACAAAAATTGATATATATTAAATAAAACAGATAACACTTCAGATAAATATTTTCTAGAATTCAAAATAATATTTAAAACATTAATTTCTTACTAGAATTCGAAATAATATTTAAAAATTTCTTATTAATTATTTATATCTTTTTATTTCACAACAAGAATTTTAATTATTTTTCACTTTTTTGTTGGACAATTAATTTTTTTTTTAAACACCCATGTAATTCACGGGCTTTGTACTAATTTAAACTATTACATAGGAAAAAGCAAAGTTTTCTAATCAATTAAAGGAGTTTCTCCTATTTTAATTCAAGTAAAGATTCGACTCTACTAGCCCACACCGGTAGGTATGAATATTGCTGCATGACACATGGTTATTAGAGGAAAAAACGAAATAATTCATTCAAATTAAGGTGTATGTCTTTAATTTTATCTTGTTTTAATTCGAGTTTGTAGTATATTATCAAAGTAGAAAGATGATTATGAAAGGGCGAGGCATGAAAATGAAATAATTTACTTAAATAATAAATGTTTGAGATGATTATGTCCATCTCCATATATAGTTTGCATGATCATTAAGGTATTGGCTAGCATTTGTACATACATGTTAGATATGAACAGGTGAATTAGACCAGGTGACATAAACTTATTAGTTGAAGCTTTGGATGTTCAATGTTGGTATTGCCTGAAGGCGTAATAGAGGTTATGAATTTAAAGAGGTAGATTTGAGTCATTTGACTAAAAAACTTGGATAATCGTTTTTCTTCTTGTGCCATTTTGAATCCTCGATTGTCCAATTTGCACACAAAAAAACAGATGAACAATGACGAAAACATGTGCCAACTAAGGGTGCGAGTGAGTGATATGTGCCTCTATGCTAAAACTTTGACTTTTTGATGATGAGATGATTTGGTTGTAATTAGACGCTACACAAAAAAGCAGATGAACAATGATTTGGTGGTAATTAGACGCTTCATCAGTGACCGATAAGTCATGAGTTCGAGTCACCAATGAGGGGATGTGAGAATAGTCATAATACTATTGATTCATTCTTTCAAGAAATAATAATAATAATTTAAAAAAAGAATGATGATGGGATCGGTTGAACAATCGTTTTACCGGTTTGTTTTATCGATTGTTGTTCACACTGCAGACGACATAAATGTATTGACGGGTAGAACATCGCTCATTCTAGACTGAGATCGGCGCATGACTTGTTCATATGGGCTCTTGGGTCCATATTATGATTTGGCCCTAAATTGGTATGGGTCTGATTTCCATTATGAATGGCGCGTCTTGGAAGACAGTGGGCCGACCCATGGAATTTTACGTACAACATATACAATTCGCAATTCAAATCAATCAACACGTGTTAGTTAAAAAAACACTGCAGTCAAGCAATCAGCTAAGTGATAATTGCTAAACAAAACCACCACATGCAACATGTCAAAAGGCCAACCACCATTTCCATGATTTTGCTAAAAATGGGCATCCGAGTTGAGTTCGAGTTTTAACGAGCCAAACTATGTAGATTTATATATAATAAATATATTTTTTTATCCTTATTGAGCTTGTTAACTACACAAACTTTAAACAATCTCAAACTGGGCTCGCCTAACGAGTTGAGCCGAGACGGGGCTCATCTTGTGTGAGTCTATAAGCATAAGGCATGGGCAGGTTCAATTCTACCTACCCACGGAGGTTTAAGCTGTGTTGACCAAGGCTGAAACCATCGACAATATCCACGTGTAAGATGAACTTTTCTCGGGCATAGATGTTAGTGGTCAAATTTCAGCCCAACCTTATGTTTGAGGTAGGCCTCAATTTCTCTGGCCCAATGGCCCTTACTTGTCAATGGTTAATTGATGAATAAAGCAATGTATATTAAATTAAATAATGAATATAGGGAAGTAAATTGTTACAACAACCAAATATCAAAGGCATGCACACATTGGTGATGTATTTTTTTTAAATATATTAACATCATCAATGTGTGCATGTCACATAAGCGGGGACATATTAACATGTGTCCACCGTAGTTAGAGGAGCATTACTATTAATGCTCGACTTATTGACTTATGGTAACTTTCTTGACATCATTACCAGGATTGCCAGATGCACACCATTCATAAAAAAAAAGTTAAAGAGAAACAATGTAAGGCCAATCGTGATCTTAATATAACGGTTCATTGCTTACCTAGCTAAGTAAGGAGTAATATCAACACCCTCGCTAGCTGTCCACGTGTATTTATCCATATCTAGTTGCCCCGTGGAACTGGCCTCAAAGATACCATGAAGCTTTCGATCACTGTAGTTAAAGAGAAACAATGTAAGGCCAATCGTGATCTTCCTCACGTATGAATGGTGTGCAGCTGGCAATCCTGGTCATGATGTCAAGAAAGTTACCATAAGTGAATAAGCCGCGAAAATAGATACAATAAAGTAAACCATATATGTGAAAATAAATATGTGTATATATATATATATATATATATATATATTTTATTTTCAACATGCAACATGTCAAAGCGTCAGCCACCCCCACTCGTATGAATAGGTGCAAAAGAGTCGAGTCGAGTCGAGTTTGAGTTCTAAAAAATCAAACTATATATGTAGATTTATGTATATAAAAAAATATATTTTTGATCCTTAATTATTGAGCTTGTTAACTACAAAAACTTTAAACAATCTTTAACTGGGCTCGCGTAACGAGCTGAGCCGAGACGAGGCTCACTGTTGTGTGAGTCTATAAGCATAAGGATGGGCAGGTTCAGTTCTACCTACCCACGGAGGTTTAACCTATGTTGATCAAGGCTGAAACCATCGACAATTTCCACGTGTAAAATGAACTTTTTCTCGGGCATATATGTTAGTGGTCAAATTTCAGCCCAACCCTATGTTTGAGGTTGGCCTCAATTTCTCTGGCCCAATGGCCCATACTTGTCAATGGTTAATTGATGATTAGGGCAATGTATATTAAATAAGGATTATAGGGAAGTAAACTGTTGCAACAACCGAATCTCCAAGGCAGGCCCAGCTAAGCCAATCACACGCTCTCTCTCTCTCTCTCTCTCTCTCTCTCTCTCTCTCTCTCTCTCTCTCCATTCCAAGCTATGGCCATGCCGCCGCCGATCCCGATCTCCAATCCCCAATCCGAATCTCAGCCGCCAATCGCAACCCCCGCCTTCCGCGCCTTCGCATCCCGATTCACCGCCACCGTCCGCCACGCCTTCTCCCAGCGCCGCCCCTGGCTCGAGCTCCTCGACCGCTCCTCCTTCTCCCGCCCAGACTCCCTCGCCGAGGCCGCCTCCCGCATCCGCCGCAACTTCTCCTATTTCCGCGTCAACTACCTCTCTCTCCTCGCCCTTTCCCTCTCCTTCTCCCTCCTCTCTCACCCCTTCTCCCTCCTCCTCCTCCTCGCTCTCCTCGGCGCCTGGCTCTTCCTCTACGCCTTCCGCCCATCCGACCAGCCCGTGGTGGTGGCAGGCCGCGCTTTCTCGGATCGGGAGATGCTGGGAATTCTGGTGGTATCCACGGTAGTCGTGGTGTTCCTCACCAGCGTGGGGTCTCTGCTCATCTCCGCCCTGCTGGCCGGCCTCGCCGTGGTGTGCGCCCACGGCGCCTTCCGCATGCCGGAGGATCTGTTTCTGGATGAGCAGGAGCCGATCGGTTCTGGATTCCTCTCGTTCCTGGGCGGCGCCGCCTCCTCCGCCGCCGCGGCCGCTGCTCCCGCAGTTGCAGGGCGCGTGTGATTCAGATCTGGTCGGATCCGGTCGGCTGGAATGGGATTCAACCAGTAAGGTACACGATTTTAGCTAGTTTTTTTCGAATTTGATTGAGATTAGTTCGATTCGATTGTATTATTCGTCGTCACCATTGAAATATTAAAAAAGAGAGAGAGATATAGTGTGTGTTTTGTTGCATTTTGGTTTATTTCATCAGTCCTTTTCTTGTTAATCTTGATTTGTTCTTAATGTAGATCCTTCGTTGAATGTTTTGCATCATGATTTTTAATCTTATTATCCTCAATTGCTTGATTTCCCAGCAGAAATTTTATTTCCACACTTCCAATTCGTTTGATATTTTTGGAGAATTTACTCAATCGAGATACACTTGTGTGGCATATAATGCTGCACCATTGATTCCTGAGCATGTGGTTATGGCTTTTCTTCTTACATTGATGAGATCCGAAAAATTTGATGCTTAAATTACAAACATTCACAGTAGAACAGACCAAAAGGGACTGTATTATTGCTTACCTGTAAATCAACAAGCTTTGTAGGCAATGAAAATACAATCACAATAAAGGTAATATTGAACACAAGTTAATAAACACAATCAGTAAAGCACTGCCCCCTTTCCTTTGTTGCATAATAATTCATTGTTTGTTTGAGAGTTTCTTTACAAACTTCCATTCAATACGTTTGAGAGTTTCTTTCAACAACTTCATATCATCCATTCTTCAAAATTGATATTTCAATGGATGATTTATCAAATTATCACTCAAACAACCATCAAACACTTATTATACACTACACTTGAAAGTTTATTTAGCAAGTGTTCTCAAACAAAGTAATCAATAATTGGAGTCACAATCGACGGTAATAGTAAAAACCTATAATCAAACATGCGCAAGGGATTCAATGTATTACCGAGCATATGACAATGTGTAATTAGTCGTCACGCACCCCATTTCACACCTCTGCAAACGAGTTGCAATCAAGACCGACCCTAATCACCTTCTTAAAAACCCGTAAAATCAAGCATGGGATCATCCCCTAATTGAGAGTGAGTGCACGCGTGTTAGGCATAAAAATCAATCCCACAATAAGGCTGATGCTTGGGAAAAAATGGTGGCTAGTGACAAGCAATTTTGAATTTTCCATGTGCAGACTGCAGACCCTACTGCATCTGCTAATTTTGATCAAAGTACCAAATTGAAAATCTAGCAAATTATGGAAGGTCAGTTGATAATGGTAGTTTAGTTATGCACCTTGATTGCAGAGTAGGGAAGGTTAAAATTAATCAATAAGACTACGGTTAAAATTGATCTGATGATTAGACAATCTTATATTTTAATTAGATATGCACATTTTTGCAATATAAATATATAATGAAAAGAAGATGAGAGAGTCCCACCCAACGAACGTAGCGAAGAGAAGTGAAGTCAAAAACCAAACCGAAGCCCTTAGTCAAAATGCCTGGCCCTGAAACTAGATATTGGTAATGTTAGAGCGCCAAGCGCAGGAATGAAAGCGGTGCCCCTTCTATTAGACGTCGAACACTATTCTTGTAGAATGTTAGGACTGGGTTGAGCCTGCAGGGAATAATATTTCATTTCTCATTTTTTTCTTTCCGAACGGGAGAAGAGAAAAGAAAGACGTCAGTCGAATCAATATCTCTACGTGCGATGATCAACATCATGTCTAGTGATTATGATATCTTGTAAGTTGTAACTATAAGGAAAGAGTCATTTGAAGGCTAATCATTTCCAGGGCAATTCTACGTTGCTTCTGCTGTAAATCGCATTAGGTACCCTTAAAACAAAGTGCCTTCACATATTACAATAATTTTAAGTCAATGTTGATATTTCCTTTTTTTCAACTGTTGGTCAACCAACTCAGTTTCATTGAATTCACTTCATTTTCTAATTATTTTAATTTTTAAAGAACAAAGTCAGCAACAAACTTAACCAACTTTAGAATCCAATTCTTACTTTTCTTGCTCAACCATCTTAATCATATCATTAGTCACACATTTTTCTTCCATTTCAAGTGACTCAATTAATTTATAACGGTTTCTGATCCACAATAATATGTATGTAGCTAAATTAATTTCAGAAATAGACCAAAATATTGATTAAAAAAAAAAAATAAGAGACCAAATTTTGATAAAAAATTAAGGAAAAAAATATTTCACTGGAAAATTCAATAAATATTTTATAATTGTAACATATAACAATATATTGGATATTGGTAATTATCGAGCAGAACGAGAAAAATCGTCGAAGAAATGGGTGCTGGTTTATACCGACGGGCAATGACATTCAACGTAAATTCAATATTTCAATAAAATATTTTGTTTTTTGTTTTTGTTGAAAATCAGTTAGAACATTTATTGGCAATATCCATTGAATTTCTCAATAGAATTTCTATCTCAAATTTTCGTTGGTCGAAAATTTATTATGTATCATCAAATCTTCAATAAGGAGAATGAGCAACACAAACTCCAAACTCTAAACTAACATAAAAGTAAGATGGGAATGTTAGAAAAAATTTATTTAGATAACACATGTAAACTATATGTAAATTATATGTGTATAGTAGTCATAAAATTAATTCTACTAAAGTGATCTATTTTATGATTTTGAATAAAAATAATATAAATTATTGTCGATTTGAAGCGTAGATACCATTATGAAATTTTTAATTTGTTGAGGCGTCAAATTAAAAGTTAAATGTATTACTTACTTGGTAATAACCCCAATCGTCATAAATAAAAGACAAACTTCTGGACAGACGTGAAAGGCACCAATGCAACATAATGTATATAGACATGTACATAATACGAGAAATGTGATGTATAGAAAAGAAAATACTATACAAAATACATATGCTTTAAGTGTCTGATCGTTTTGAAGTTAAGCAAACCAAAGAACATATAAATTTTCAGTACGCTTCAACCCTTTCATTTGATTGGTTCTTAATTATTTGACATGAAAAGTGAGATTGTCAATAATAATAATAATAATAATAATAATAATAATAATAATAAAAGATAAAACGAAAATAGTCAAAGGACAAATGACAAATCACAAATGTGGTGATTGTTGGATCAATGAATAGGCTACCTAACTCAAGGTTTAGTTAAGCCTGTCGCTGCGAGGTAATTATTAGAGGAAATTGCACCTCATACTTCCTCTTCCCTAATATATTATAAATTTACTACCATTACTTAAATATTTATATAATCACCAATTAAACCGTAAAATATTGCTAATCTACCTAAAAATGAGAAGTTGCATTTATATCAGATAATTAAGGACGCGATCCTCGGGAAATCGAAACCTCTTGCAGAAGGAAAAAAAAACTTCCCTCCCGTCAATCAAAATCTCCCAAGATCCACGGAAGAAAACGACGAACGAAGAAGAAGAAACACCCCAGATTGATAAAAAAAAACAATTTGAGATTGAAGCCGTGAAGCCGCTGCCGGAGAGCCGCTACCGCTGCAGGAGATTGGAAGGGTGCTGACGCCGAGAGGTGGAGGAGAGGAGAATTCGGATCTTAGGACGGGGAGGGAGTATATTTATGAGAAGTTTGCGGGAGGTTGAAGAAGATGATTTTTGAGATTTTTTTTCGTTTCACTTATTTTGGAGTATATGTATAGTATATTTTTCGGTTTTTTATTATTTTTTTTTTTGTTATATGTATATATTCGGTATATCAAAGTGTATATAAGTTGTTTTTTTTTATTTTTTTTCTATCTTGTGTTCACTGTGAATTGATATATTTGTTATGTTTTATGATAGAATATATAACAGTTATATATATGGTATATATGTTACGGTTATATGCTCGATTACAGAACATTGTTCAATTTTTGGTATATGTCGGGTATATATGTAGGGTGGATAATGCTCCCCTACCCACGGTGGATACATGTTAATATGCCCACCGCTTATGTGGCATGCACACATTGGTGATGTTAATATGTTTAAAAAAAATACATCACCAATGTGTGCGTGCCACATAAGCGGTGAGTATATTAACATGTGCCCACCGTGGGTAGGTGAGCATTACTCTATGTAGGGTTACATGTCTGGTTATGTTCTGTTTCTGGTATATTTCTTGTATATATGTAGGTTATATGTCTTGTTACATAACATTGTATTGTTATTGTAACAACATGCGGTCAAACGATGATTATGCAGTTAACATTCGAATATAATATCTTTTCAATATTTGAAAAGCTGATATTGTGCCCCTAAAATTATGGAAGCTGTTCAGCATCCACGTAACTGTTCACAATCCACGAACGGTTTTTTAGGCATGCTTATAAATACTTTTTATATATTAGGTATATAAACAAATATTTTTGTTTGGATGGTAATTTCGCAATTACTTAAAAATCTGTAAGTACATGTAAAAATTTCCCTAATTATTAGATGCAGACCAAATTAGAATTCTAGCTATATTTCATGATGATTAATACAATTTCAACCTAATTATGATTAAAGTAAATGACTTTTTATTATCCTCCAATGTTGTCTAAAATCAATCTCCAAATAAGCCTACGTTATTGCATGCATATATTAACTATTAATTACAAGTCCAATATATAATAATTTTTCTCAAAGACATTTTTTTTTTTTTTAATGGTATGGGAAATTCAATTTTAATTTAATCAAGCAAACAGGAAAAAAGATTTCTAAATAAGTGCTTAGAAAGTTAGAATTCTTTAAACACAAATTATTGCCAATAAATCCGACTTACTGATTGCAATTTAATTGATAATTACTCCATTCACCTATCCTTTTTTATTTGCACATTTAACAAATTTTTTTTTTTTTGTTTAAATTGCAAATATACTAATTTTCAAATTTTACACAAGGTTGATATGCAATTTATTTTTTTGCACTGATTTGGGGAAATTCTACTAAAAGGCCTAACTTTTAGTAATTGTATTAATCTAGGGCCTGAATTTTTTACTTTTTCAATAGAAGACTTACATTTTAGGTTATTCTTACTTTAAGGCTTACATTTTAGTTAACTTTTCATTATAAGGCCCAACTAATTTTACCTTTTCATATAAATATATAAAACAACCATTATGTGAATAAATTATTATTATTATTATTATTATTATTATTATTATTATTATTATTTTGTAATTTATATTTTTTAGTGAATTCAAAAAATATGTAATGGAAATAGTATTTATATTAATAATATAAATATGTAATAAAACTAAAAAATAATATATATATATATATATATATATATATATGCAATCTACAAAAATATATCATTTTCAACATGCATACATAGTATCAACTTTTGCTTCCAAAAAAAAAGTTGAAATTATTTTTTATTAAAAAATTTACGAAAGATATTTATTACTTTTTATTATAAGTATGCAAAATATAAATTATAAAATAATAATAATAATAATAATAATAATAACAATAATAATATTTTATTCACATAATAATTGTTTTACATATTTATATGAAAAAATAAAGTTAGTTGGGCCTTATAATGAAAAGTTAACTAAAATATAAGCCTTAAAATGAGAATAACCTAAAATATAAGCCTTCTATTGAAAAAATAAAAAATTCAAGCCCTAGATTAATACAATTACTAAAAATTAGGCCCTCTAATAGAATTTCCCCGATTTCTATAACCATTTATGAATAATTTATTTATGATTTTATTTTGTTTGATTGTATTTTTGCAAAAAATAAAAATAACTACATCACGTATAAATTTTGAAGACAACAAAACTTTGAATAATGATTAACCTCACTGCTCACATCACAATTCAAAGCACATAATCATGCACATGAAAGACAAGTCTTCAGTGTGAAAACCTCAATGAAAAAACCACAATGTGTGTATATGTATTATGTACCATCCCGTTATGGAACCATTTCGTCGGGATTTTGTAACCGTTAGATCATCATGTAACCTTCGTGAATAGTTGATCTAACGGTTACAAACTCTGATTCCGTAACAGAACTGTAGAGTCTCCCTAACTTGATATATTATCCATTTATGTTCGTCTATAGAGAGATTAAAGTTAATGTCGCATTAACAAAATAATTTCGTAATTACAAACATCTAATCAAATAAACAGCCAAAAAAAAAAAAAAAAAAAACACTAAATAGTGATAGAAAAAGTTGGAGACAAGTAACTTTAATGATTAACCTCACATCACAATTTAAGACACAGAATCATGCACACGAAAAACAAGTCTTAATGTGAAAACCTCACCAAAATGACTTAGAAATCAAGCATTTTAAGTGGTGAATTTGTTTTTCTTGATTTTGATCAACTAGTGGGTGCAACAACTCTAATAGGGTTGAACTAAGTTTTGCCCTCTAAAACTCATCACTTTCAAAACCTAATCTGCCAAACTCAAAACCCCATACTCTCTATATAAACAACTCCCCTATCTCTTAGTCTCCCACAAAGCAAAGCAAAGCATAACTCAATTCATATAAAGAAACTTCGAAAAAGACTCGAACGAAGATGAAGGACTTCAAGAATACCACCTTTTTCTTCGTCTTATCAGCCCTGCTGCTCTTCACGAGCACAATGCCGATAACAAATGCAGAAGTTCATACTCATACATTTGTGGTTTGTGTCACTTTCGAATATTCCTCTAATCGTATCTTGCATTTTCTCGGTTTTTATCCTTTTCAATATACCGTTGTGAAACAGGTGCAAGCAACTCCGGTGAAGAGGCTGTGCAAAACTCGAAGCACCATAACAGTAAACGGGATGTTCCCGGGCCCAACACTTGAAGTCCAAAATGGTGACAGTCTAGTTGTCAACGTTGTTAACCGAGCGCGTTACAATGTCACCATTCACTGGTAAATTGTCCACAGCTATCCTTCCCATGCATGCAAAATACTTGCTAAATGTAAATATTTACTAAGGGGGAAAAAAAACAAAGGAAAAAGAAAGTGATTTCGAGCTTCCAACCGAAAAAAAAAATATGATGTGAACTCAAAAAGAAGTGATTCTCAGCTTTCGCTACTAGAAGTTGAGAATAGATTCATATACATTCGCATCTTTTTGTTATTTATATTTTCATATAATGTTGAACCGAATTGCATAGGCATGGGGTGAGGCAGATGAGGACCGGATGGGCCGATGGACCAGAATTCGTGACTCAATGCCCGATAAGGCCAGGAGGAAGTTACACCTACCGATTTACGATTCAAGGGCAAGAAGGTACACTTTGGTGGCATGCTCACAGTTCATGGCTGAGAGCCACCGTTTACGGAGCTTTGATCATTCGGCCCCGAGAATCTTACCCTTTCAAGAAGCCAAACCGCGAGAGTACCCTTCTTCTTGGTAACTGAGAGATCCAAATGATAACTCTACTTTTTTTTTTTTTTTTTTTTCTCCAAAAACTGCTAGTAGTACTAATTACTAAGCACAATGTACTATTACTTGGTGAGCAGGTGAATGGTGGAATGCAAACCCAATTGATGTTGTGAGACAGGCCACGAGAACAGGGGCCGCTCCTAATGTTTCCGATGCTTACACGATCAACGGTCAACCTGGTGATCTCTACAATTGCTCTAGCAACGGTTGGTTT
>CACSLK010028053.1:1003736-1015045 GCA_902706635.1 Striga hermonthica | reverse complement strand
GTTTGGTACAAGTGTTTGATCTGATGTAGCTTGCTGGTTGCTGACACGTTGGGTATTATCTGCAAAATAGGTCCTTCAATTTCAGTTCAGACTAATTTCTGTGTCGTGTCATTTTAATGTGCTGTAATGCTAATTCTGGGTTGAATTGTCAAAAACAAAGTGTTTTCGGGTTAGGTGTCAAGAAGAAATGAATCTCCAGCCCATTCAGACAAGAAAATGAAAGAAACCCACAACAGTAAATTACTAAATTATCCGAACGAAATACATCAGGTGCGATTTTCGCGAGGCGAAAAAAAAAATTTTGAGAAAGGAAAAGAGAAAACCCCCCACAATGAATAAAAGGAGATACAAAAATAAAGAGAAAGAGAGGCCAAAATTCTAGACAGATTAAACAAATGCACAGGCCTGAACCATAAAACTAAAGTCGATACATTCACACTAAAAATAGGCTACTTTTGCTTCTTGATGAGGATGTTTGTTCGAAACTCACTATCGTCCCGAACAAAACTCCACCACAAGTAGGTAAGAGGGATTGTGGTAGCGTGCCAAAGAGCATGAGCATCTACAAGCCCCCAATATGGAGGGAAATCATATATCTCCAAGAGCATGGCAAAGGCCCCTCCAATCACGACCACCCACAACTTCCAACGGGACGGGTGATGAGTAAAACCGGCCCAAATTGCCCAAAGAGCAATCTGTAATATGCCCATTGTCACGCATACTATCATATTCCATCCTGCAGAATTCATATGTAATCTTGTTTTCAAAAAATTCTAGAATATATAATTGGAAGAAGTGCAGTATTTTATTTTTTTTCGATGTGATAAGCATATTGTATCTTTCAAACTTAAAAATACACCCTTAAAGTGTTAAATATCTATCTTTATTAAATATCTTTCAAGAAGTATTTGTGACGTTTGGAAAATAACTGAGATTTTTGGAATTAAATGAAACCTTAAGGGTAACATTTTTAGTTAACTTTCCGGAATACAAGTATAATAAGTGTAACATTAGTCCACATTTTCATGTTTGATTCTTCTTACTGGGTTCTGATTTATTTCTCAACAGTAAAAAAAAAATGATACTTTTAACTTTTAAGTGACCACACTTGACTACAAATGGCCACACTACTATTCTCTTACTAATATACAAGTCAAAGATGGTATACCAACAACTTGACGCAAGCAAAAGGTAATATGCAGAAGGCTTACCATAATCAAGTTGATAGAAATTCAAATACAAGATATGGGTAACCGTAAAAGCAAGTAATGGAGCAGCAATCATGACTCTTGCAGCCTCAAGTCTCACGTTGAAAGCTCGTATTACAGCAAGAATGAGGGAATATCCTAATAACGCCACCGCGGATGAGTAATCCAATCTCTCCGTTAAATCAACATCTCTGCATATGATTTCAAACCTTGAAATTCAGACGGAAACTAAACTACTAGAAAGATGCACTAGAACCGACGGGGAAAAATCAGAAGCTATTTCAGATGCTATTTATTACAAAGAAAGAAACTGATGAGTGATGAGCACATCAGAAGCTATTTATTATATTATGTACTCTTGCATTAAAGAATAATGGTTGGAGTGATTCAAACAACTTCTCAAAGACTCAAATGATATTTCAGACAAGCAGAAAAATAGAAGAGAAATATAAGCAAAAACCAGAGTCATGATACGCACCGACTGTGGAAAACAGCACTCCAGATCCACGCATTCATCGCAAAGACTGCATATATGTGCCACAGGCCAGTGTACTCATAATATGTATTCTTATTTTGCTTATAGGGAAGCTTGTAGTTTACAAGAATGAAAAAAGATACCCATCCATGAAAATGTACAGCAAGATTTAGTGCTGAGAAAGCCACTGAAACTGGTTCCTGGTCATAATTTAGAACAATCACGAACGATAAAACGAACAATTGCCAACATGATATTATTCGAAATAGTCAATCAAACACCTTCTTTTTTCTCATTTTATACCCGGATGGGTACCTACATTATATGATCGAAGACTATTAAAAAACACATTTTTTTCTCTTTTTATACCTGGATTCCGTATATGCGCTTAAATGGCCATTTCCCATGGTACTTTACAGGCTTGTAGCCGAGTTTCTCTCTTTCTTCTTCTCGAGAGAGCATACAGTGATAACGACAGTCATTGCGGCAGTCCCATTGTTTCCACTGTACATAAAGCGGCTCCTGCAGATACCATGGCCCATCAACCGGTGTCCCATCAGTTGAGAAATTACAGTGTTGAAAACATTTGTTGCCCACACATCCTGTCTTCTCACATTCTTCAAGACAAGCCCTAGGAATGCCATCAAATTTTAAAGAATTATAAGGGCGTGTTTTAATGAGCCGCATGAAGATACATCTGCTCTTAGAAGCCAAAACAGATGAATAATGAAATTTTGTTTCAACACTTGGCCAATTGTAAAAGCACAGCATATTTCCAAAATTTTAAGAACCAAAAATGGCATCCCGAGCTACAAAAGGATTGTGTCATTTGTTTGTTTTTTTAAGAACCCTGTTGTTCATGCAGTGTGTGAAAGACGATGGTGGAAAATATAAAGGATCAAATAGGGGCATATTGGGGGGTTGTTGATTTGAAGGGTTAGATGCAGAAGATGGAAAGACAATAATGGAGACCCCGGTTTTGGCTTTTCACCAAATCCATTCGAAAAGAGTATAGTTATCATTACTATGGTAAAAGGACACCCTATCTCTAGTGAAATCCTGATCATACAGTTGACAAATAGCTAACATAAGCCAACTCTGAATCAATTTCTAATCACTGCATGATGAGATGGATAAATTGACACTGACATGCAGAAAAACGAACAAGTCTTGACAGAAAGTACACTAGAGATTAAGCATAAAGTTCTTCGTGCTCAGTGGAAGAACTGAATATTGCATCAATTATTACTATGGACCACAAGTCAATGTTACATCACACAAGTCCAACTGTTACAGAATCAAGAAGGCTAATGAGGGTGAAATTAGCATAGGATGGCAGATTTTGTCTCCCTGTATTGAATCTTAACTCTTAAAAAAAGCTAAAGGTCACACTTTTAAAATGACCATCACAAATATACACATAAGATTCAACTTCAGCTGAAGTTTTCAATAGCTTTGAGGTCAAAGCAGGTTCTATTTACTCAAGTTTCAGCTACTCAGAACCTTATGTCCATACTCCCTAAATCTGCATCTGCAAACAGCCATCTTACTTCAACACAAACTAATTTCTCACCTCGAAAACCAAGATTTAAGTAAACGATCATGGATTCACAGAAAATATTACAGATACGGCAGCCCCTAAACTACAGCATATTATATTTTCTCCGGCTACTTGCACATATGACATATGGCTAGACATCTTACGCATGAGAACAACAAGCCATATACAACAAGGTTCAGAGAAGAAAAAAAAGCAGCACTTGCACCCCACTTTTACCTAACCCTTTCGCTTTTCAACATACCCCAATTAATCAGTATTTCAATTGACGGAACAATAAAAGTTTCAACTACTGCCACAACAAATTTTCCCAACAGATACCCTAACTACCTAAGATACAAGCTTACTTGTACATCGGATCAGCATCGCCAGGGCTCCCTTCAAGAAATCCGGCAAAGCATGAGAGCCCCACCAGAACAAAAACGAAAGGGTGCCGTGTCATCAGATTTGACTTTACACAACAGCGCAAATCAAGCAAGAAAATCTCAAAAAATGCTGGATGGGTTGCGAGCTCAAACTTTTCTACCTACGACCAAGCAACGGTATGATTAGACATGTCGGGCTGGAGGCTGACCCGCAACCCGCCAAAACCCGCTGTTTTACGGGGCAAGTTGGGCCTGTAAAAAGACAGCCCGACCAAACCCGTCATGGGCCGCGGGCTAGGCGGGCTGGCCCACGGAATATTAAAAAAAAAAATAAAAAACTGGGGCTGGAATTTTTTTAAATTCCATCAAGCATCAACAAGTCCAACCATTAAATTGGATTTTTTTTAAAAAAAATATTAAGTTATTAACATTAAAATCAAACAGTACGGACTCAAATGTCCATTAACAGCACTAAAAAAGTGTATAATCAGCACCCAAAATACATCAGTATATTCCCAGAATTGAGGTTGCTTGAGAAAGAATTTCGAGATAGTTCATCGACGAAGATAAAAGATTCACCATTATATACCAAGAATGACAAAAATCTACTTTTTAAAAAAACAAAATCACAAGGAAATCAATTAAGAATTACCGGAATGTATTGCCGGAATGAAGCCGCCTCGCCGCTCTCCGAGTCTCTCTCTGCGCCGCTCGCCGCTCGCCAGGTCTGCCTCTCTTTCTGTCGTCGTCTCGCGTGCTATCGCCTGTTGCCACCGCTAGGGTTTGACACTTGAAGATGGGTCTTTCTGCCTTAGCTGCATTCGTGGTTCTCTGTACTTCTGAATTAAGAAAATTGCGATTTCGAGTTTAGATATGCGTTTTTTGAGGTTGCGTTTTTACTTTTTACAAATTGAAATTTAGAATCGTTTATATTTTTTTTAATTGGTGGGCTGGCGCGTGGCCCGCCCCGCCAGAACCTGCGGCCCAGCCCGTTAAGGCCGTCTTTGGCGGGCCTTTCAAATAACTGCCCAACCCGCCGCTATCTATTATATAATTAACATAGAAAAATACTTTAGTTATATCTGCAAAATGCAAAAGGTGTTATTTATTTTATTTTTCTTACATCGCCTATATATATAATATATAATTCTTGATTGCGCTGAGCCTACGTGGCTGCTTCTGGTGCTTCAGAATCCTACTTGGCGAAGAATCATGCTTCATAATTAGGTTCGGACAAATAATATTGATATATTAATAATTAATATCTAGGTTCGAACATTCTATAAATATTATTTAGCTAACTTAGATATTTTAATATCACTTGTACTAATATAACCCTTTAATTCTTTGTAATTTTACATAGTGAGACACTAAGTGACTAATATATCCCTGACTTTTAATTTGTTTCCTTCAATTAATTATTGAATTATAAATATATTTTAAAAGTTGATAACTTTTGTATTTCTTATCGGTTTTACATATATAATATATCAAATTAATCATCTTTTCATGATCTTCGATTTGACATTCATATTGTATATATAAAATAAATAAATAATATTTACCTTTATAATAATAAAAAATAATATTTATTAAATTTTATTAGAAAAATAAAATTACTTCTCAGTTGATATATTTTTGTTTAATGTAGTTATATGTTGTAAGTTAAAAAAATTATTATAATATAACACAAGTAAATCACACAAATAAAAAGTGTCATACTAAATATATAATAATATATATTTTTATAAAAGTTATTTAAATTTTCAACTACTTTTTCTCAACAATTTTAGATTTTAAAGAAAAAATTAGCAAGCACTCGTGTAATACACGGGCGTTGTACTAGTTTTTAGTGTTTTATAATAATAGATAACATAGTATCAAATTCCTCACTGTTGTTATAATTATTATTATTATTATTTGAAAATCATTATTGCCGAGAACCCCCAGAGTTTGGAAACTGATATGGCGAGTTGGTTTTACATATATAATATATCAAATTAATCATCTTTTGATGATCTTCGATTTGACATCCATATTGTAAATATTGAAATAAATAAATTATATTTATATTTATAATAATAATAAATAATTATATTTATTAAAATTCATTAGAAAAATAAATTATTTCTCAATTGATATATTTATGTTTAATGTAGTTATATGTTGTAAGTTAAAAAAATTATTATAATATAACACAGGTAAGTCTCACAAATAAAAAGTGTCATACTAAATATATAATAATATATATGTTTTATAAAAGGTATTTAAATTTTTAAATATTTTTTCTCATTAATTTTAGATTTTAAGAAAAAAATTAGCAAGCACCCGTGTAATACACATGAGTTGTACTAGTTATCAATATAATTAAATAATATCAACCAATCATTCTTACACATCACATCAACTTTAACGAATAGGGGTTAGCGCAGTGGCGCGTACCTTCGCTCGGCGTGTACCATGTCCCGAGTTCGAGTCACCCGAGGGGAATTGGAGAACCAATATTGATCCCCCTTTAAGAAAAAAAAACACATCACATCAACTTTAATTCACTATTCACCAACTCACATAATTTTAACTAACCATCACCTCCAATCATCATCTCCTACTTTTATATAATAATAGATAACATAGTATCAAATTCCTCATTGTTGTTATAATTATTATTATTATTATTATTTGAAAATCATTATTGCCGAGAACCCCCAGAGTTTGGAAACTGATATGGCGAGTTGACCATCGGTACGCGGTATTACCGGTCGAACCGGTAATATCGGTGGTATTATCGGATTAGCATATTGATGTAGCGAAAGCGTGAACGAATGGGAAGATATAAGGAGATACTATCTCCAGAACACGAGATACTCTCCCAAAAGAAAAACACGATCAATTATTTTCATTCATAAAAAATTCAACTCCCTAACAAATCACAACTGCCCATTTAAATAAAGTTTTAATCCTAAACTTAGCTTATTCCCTAAGCTAACTATTATTTAATAAATATACTAATGATACTAATAATAATAATAATAATAATAATAATAATTTTAATCATATGTAATCTCCATCATTCTCTCCTGGTGGAGCAGGATTCGGCCTCGAATCCGACCCGTTCTCGTAGGAGAAGTGTGACCCGTTCCGTCCTCGATCGAACACGAAGCTTGAAGAACGCCCAACAACACCGAACGTAAACAGAATCTCGATCAAGGACAAAACTGCTGTAAAGGCACATGTACTCGTCACCATGCGCAAATCCCGCAAAATTGAATGAACACTAAATACACCACTTCGTTTGCCGTGCTCAAATCCATAACAACGGTCAAGCATCCCGTTGTCGGGAGACTTCGCGAAAACCAATCGGAAAATGGTCCACCAATTATTGGGCATCGGCCTCGGCTCCGAAAAACCATCTTTGGCAAAAATTCCCAAAAAATCGGGTGTGAATGATGGCTTCCCATTCGAAGACGTAATCATTGCAACATCCCATGCGGGACCCATATTACTGCAAAAATATGCCTTCGCCACCGGAGGCTCCGTATAAAAAATGGGCGGACCTTCGTAAATTGGGTCGTCATCGTGATCTTTGTCAAAGTCAGGAAAGTCAGCACGAAATGGGCCGACCTTGTGACCAAATTCGCTGCCAAAATTACTACCAAAATAGCTGCCGAGATCACTCTGTACAAGCCCAAGTTTCGCATCTACTTTACAAGCCCATAATCATTAATTTCAAATACAAAGCATGTAATTTTGCCACATAGGATTCCGAAGCACCAGAAACAGCCACGTAGGCTCAGCGCGTTCTATATTAATATATAGGGGGACTAGTACAACACCCGTGTATTACACGGGTGCTTGTTAAAAAATTATTCTTAAATTTTAAAATTAATGATAAAATATATTAAATTTAGTTTACTTTTTTACAAAAAATATATTACTATATATTTTAGAATGATATGTATTACTTATGACTTACATGTGTTATATTATATTAGTTTTTATAACTTATATCATATAACTACTTGAAATATAAATATATTAGTTGATGAATAATTTTATTTTTCTAATTAATATTAAAAATAATTTTTTTAGTATTGATATAAAGATAAATATAAATTATTTTTTTCATACATACAATATGGATGTTAAATCGAAGCTCATCAAAAGAAGATTAATTTGATATATTACATATGTAAAACTGATAAAAAAACAAAAGTTATTAACTTTTAAAATATATATACAATTCAATAGTTATAATAAGGAATGATATTAAAATACAATTAATACATGTAACATGACCATAAATAATCAACATATTTATGGTATTCCAAACCTAATTATTTTTTGTTTGGAATTAAATTAAAATTTACCCAAACCTAATAACGAAGCATGTAATTTTGCCACATATGATTCCGAAGCACCAGAAACAGTCACGTAGGCTCAGCGCGTTCTGTATTTATATATAGGGGGAGGGGGATAGGGGGAGGGGGATTCTTTTTTTATTATTATTATTTAATTTTGCATGTACAATACTTTTGATCAATTTGGCGCCACATATTATAATTACCTTCATAATTAATTCACACCAACTTTCCATCGCAACTTGATCTTGTTTTATGTCGAAACCCATGCTTTACAACCTGTTTTTTGACTATGAAAAGACCCACCAACTTGATCGATGATATCAATAAGTATCAACCCCGACCCGACCCTAATTATTTGTTCTTTCATGCAACTTGGCAATAAACATCAAACCGTACGTTAACTGCTGCTTGCCCAAAACAAAGATAACGTGAGGATGATAATAAATATTATTGCAAATCATAATTAAGGGGAATAAATTAAAATATTATGCTATCTCATCTACAGATTCCGAGTAAGATTTTTAGTGTATTTATAATAATAAATTCGGGACATGTTCGTAGATCATTAGTTGTGTCATGTTTGTACGATATAATATTGTATATTTATTTACCATATATTAATTAGTTGATTCTGTAATGAACAATTATATTTATGTTCCTCTTTACGAAAAATTCTATGGAGTCGTCGGATGGTTTTCTTATAGAGTCATTGATCATTTAATTTATTGACACATGTCAATACATTATTTGTGAATAATTGTGGATGTCTCTATAAGTCGAGCCATTCGATTACTCTGCAGCAAAAGTGTCTTTGTTTACTTTCTATTTACAGTTTAATGTTTACAACATAATACATCTATAGACAGACTTATAATTATTTGCTTGGACGGGTTGAACTAGTTGGTGTAGTTTGATCCAAATTTGATTTCTACATGAAAAACAAATATAAGATGGATTTATAGTAATAGATTTGAGTATGCCAGAAATTCCATTATTTATCAATTAATAATTAATTACAATTTACAATGTCTAGTATATATATTTCATCATATGGGTGTGCGTGAAATCAATGGCAAAAAATATGTAGCTTCAGTGCAGTTACATGTAACATCGAAGTTACAATATTTCGAGTTGGTACGTAATTAAATTAATAATTAACTAGTGTGTATCCCGTACGATGCACGGGTAACCTATATGACTTTTATAGCATGTAAAATTGTATTATCACACGTGCATGATAAATCTACATCTTAACTTCATAATTTGTGTTTTCTAATGGAATAACATCCTTCATTTTGGGATCATATGTATTTAATATGTTCATATCTACATATCGGCAATTTACATTTTGGGTATGAAGATAATCTGAATCTATGATTGCAAAGTATCGTTTAATAATTAAATCAGCCGCAACTTTAGGATTTGGTATTTTGAAATTTAGGAAAAAAAATATAAAATCATTAATTTATGGGAGATATGTGCTAAATCTATCTAAATCTTGTATACATCTCGTCTTATAATTAAAGCAATGTAAACATGGAGATTAAGATATTTTGAATCTCTAATTTAAACAAAGACCGTAAAAAATTGATTTGGTATTTTGATATAAAAAAATCATTAATGTAGGGGATGATATGTGATAAATCTATCTAAATATTGGATACATCACGTTACAATTCAGGCAATTTACATATGGAGATTATTTTTATTTCGAATCTCTAATTTAAACAATGACCATAAATTTTTTGATTGTTTCAAAATTTGAGCAGTGTATTATTTTTCATTACAAATAATTGTCAAACAAAATAATTGAATCAGCCGCAACTTTATTTTTTTAATTGAAACTGCTCAACTTGATTGTTAGAAAAATGTTTTCAAAAGAAATAAACAAATAATTTTTTTAAAATAATTTTATCCTTAAATCAGCGGTAATTTGTTTTGTTAAATAAAATCTGCTAATCAAAACTTATGTATTAGGCTATTAGCCGATTTAGAAAAAAAAATCTGATATTTTTAAAATACAAAAGTATATTTTTATGGTTAGAAAAAATAACACGTAACTTTTTTTATTATTAATAAGTTGTAATCTTTTTATTATGAAAAAGATACCGAACAAAATAATTGTATTAGGCGAATATTTGGTTTTAAATTTGGAGAATATAATTGTCCGATGTTTAATCGAATTAGCAGACGTGACGTACATTTATATTCAAATTTAAAAATGGCTTTTTGTAAGCAATAACCAAATTTAATTAATGCAATCCGTATATTATCAGCTTTTGATATGCACGTCGTGTCAAACCATCACAAATATTCAATAGACTAAATTTAAATAGTAACTCAACTTTTTTGAAAATAAAAAGTAACAAACTCCTCATTTTAATGAAAACATTGAAAAAAATATTAAAAATATACTATAAATGACATGACATGTAATTAATGTTGACCAGTTTTGACCAAAAATTGACTTACTATTCTTGAAATGGTAACCTTTTTTTATATATACATAGATAGATTAATTACAATTCCATTATGTCTTGCCTATTGACTAAAATGATTCGCTCACATGTTTACAATCAGCTCTAATATTTAATTCTTAACTTTTGTAAAATCGTCACAAAAAAATAATAAATCAATCTAATAAAGTAAATTATATCTGATATTATTGTGACAATGTGTATATATCATTTAACCCCTAGCTAGTATGATTTTCTGTACTTTTACATTAATAAGCCAATTCAAAAGAAAAAAAAAAAAAAAAAAAAGACAAGGAATACATTAGCCAAAGTAAGGACTTTTTAATACTTTAGAAATCTTGGTGTATTTAATTTAGATTTGTTAAGACTTTTAAAAATCCTGGTGTATTCAATTTAGATTTGTTAAGATTTTTAAAAATCCTAGTGTATTCAATTGGGATTTTAAAAACTCTTACAAAATCCTGAGATATTTAATTTATTTGACACTAGGATTTGTCAAGACTTTTTTAAGATTTGGTGAGATTTCTAAACAAAAATCTTATACGAAATCCTACTTAAAATCTCACCTCCAGACTTAAGATTTCACGAAATTTCTCCAAAATCTAAAAATCTTAACAAATCTCAAATATTAAAAGTGTCAAAATATCACTCTGAAATCCCAATTAGAATACACTCTTGTAATAAGACCATAGGGATTGTAAATTACGACTAGTTGCTCACCAATTTGTCAACTTGTAATGTAATAAAATTGGACTTTTTTTCCAGATAAGCGATTCCTTTAATGTCAGTTGCAGTTTCCTAATAGGTTTTATCTTCATTTGAGGACAAATTACGCTTAATATTTTAATTCCACTATAAGGATGAC
>CACSLK010028053.1:904020-916028 GCA_902706635.1 Striga hermonthica | reverse complement strand
ACGCATTTGAGGTAATTTTATTTACTGGTGTAGAATTTTCTATTATGAATCGCCTCACCTTTGATATTATGGTTGTCTTAATTCTTTTGTGTTTTTATTTGGAACTCCAGGCGTTCAAATTGATCGTCACTGATCCCGATTCAATCCTTGATTCCCTCACTCGTGAAGTCAAAGAAGTGGGTCCTGATGGAGAAGAGGTAGTTTTCATATTTCAGTGATGTTCAAGTTGCCTAGCACTAAACCCAGAGTGATGGTATGACTATTTTATACGATTCTATCTATCTATCATTTGTAGGTGAAGAAGGTGGCTCCGGCTATAACTGATGAAGTAAAAGATGCTTTAGTGAAGAATATTAGGAGAAGAATGACGCCACAACCTTTAAAGATTCGTGCCGATATTGAAATGAAATGTTTTCAGTTTGATGGTGTCCTGCACATAAAGGTATCTTAATCCTTAATTTCAGGATTTTTTGTATCCTCCTACAAGGCAAACTTCTTGGTTACAAGTATTGATTTGAGATGAATTTTGCAGGAAGCAATGCGTAAAGCTGAATCTGCAGGCAACAAGGATTGCCCAGTTAAAATTAAGCTGGTTGCTCCTCCGGCGTATGTGCTTAACACTCAAACTCTTGACAAGGTAATTCTAATGCTTTGACAAGCAGGCTTGGATTGGGGGATTGTGATTGCCTTTGCCTGAAATTTTACTTGTTATAATCTCATGGTTAGAACACTATAACTCATCCTTCCACGAAGATGTTTCAGAATAATATAAAATGTTTTATGCATGTGATTTAGGGATTGTCCAAAATGTAAGAAAACGGGCAAACGAGCAATAAACCACAATTATTTGGAGTGTGTTAAGCATGTGCCAATGCTTTTGTCGTAAGAATAGTTTAGTAGTATGGGTCTAGTGTTGTATAACTGCTAACCAACAACTCGTCCTTTAACAGCTTACCAACAACTTGTACTCTAGACAACCATCGTATTAGTTCGTTATATGATCATTAGTTCACAAATTAATCATTACTCTGATCACATTACACTATGATCAGTTCCAAATTTGTGCTCAAGTATCAATTATATCCATTCTCACAAGCACGCTTTTTCTTTGCCGAACTGGTTCAAAGTTATTTGGACTCAGTTTCAGAAAACATTATGAGACACTAATATATTTCCTTGGACTGGATTCTTTTGTGCACTTTGTTTCAGTTTGCTATATAACTTATATTGTCCCTATCTGTTTAAACTTGCTTCAAAAAACAGAGTACCAGTTCCTCTCGCCAGTGTTTGTATATTGGCGAATGTTGACTGAACTTTGAGTAAATAACCACTGCAATACTTGGTAGTGAGTATTGAATATGCAATTCTTAATTAAATCAGTGTTGCTCATCTATATTAGACCACATCTTCTGTGTGGTTGACTTCTTAATTAGTATGCATGCCATTAATCTTAGCATGAATAATGTAGTTACCATTCTCAATTATTTTTTTATGATTTAGCTTGTGAGTGATAATTTCATATGTGTTGCCTATTTTGTTTCCAATTCTCAATATTTCAGTATCATATTGTGTGTGTAACAGATGAAATCCGTTGCTTCCAATTGGCTCCATTATTTATTTTGTTATGCAGGAGCAAGGAATCGAAATCCTTAACAGGGCAATTGACTTATGCACGATAGTGATTGAACAACACAAAGGCAAACTGACTGTCAAGGAGGCACCAAGAGCGGTAAGGATTACATGTCATAATTTTAAGAAAATGAAAATTTACATATTCAGCTACTTGTGTTTCCAAAAATTGTTACAAGCATTCATTACTGCAGTCTAATGTTTTCTGTGTGGGTCTGTTTATTAGGTGAGTGAACGGGAGGATAAATTACTTGCCGAGCAGATGGCCAAACTTGGACGTGAAAATGGAGAGGTTAGTGGTGATGAGGACAGCGAAGAGGAAGAAGATACTGGAATGGGCGAAATTGATCTCGAAAATTCCAGAAGTGGTATAACTGAGTGAATTTTCGGTTTTTGGTTTGTTTAGTTTTCGAAAATCTGACCGGATTCTTGTTTGCTAGAAAATGCTTTTCAATTTTACAATCGGTTATTTATGACTCGAATTTTGGGTACAAATTATCAGTTGCCTTAATGATATTCTCTTAATGTTTCTGCTGGTTCAAAATATTGAAGTTGGTGCCAAAAATTCGGTGTTCAAGATCCAACAAAGGCCAATCAAATAGTGAAGTATATATTAACAACCCAATAATCCTTTGAGCTGTAAATTGCATTTTCTTATATTGCAAATGTTTCAAAGATTCGTATCGAAGGCATCGTGCAAAGCTTTCATCTTCAGTATGCGAGTTATAATAATCAAACAAATAGGGTTAATTCGATCTCGTACGAGGGTAAATCAGAAGCCCTGCCGGCTACCAGAACAGAGGATTGATTCCTCCAGCAAAGATCCCCGGAAACGGCAGTATCGATCCAATTTTGTTGTTGACGAGCTTCAGCAAATTAGCAATGTCATTTTGTTGCTCAAACTACAAAGCGGCTCGATTTTAGTTTTAGAATTTGTTATTATTGAAATATTTGGTTTGCGGCTCGATTTTAGTTTTAGAATTTGGTATTAGGTTCAATTAGGTAATCCTCATATGAGTTTGGTTACGTAACTGATAGATGGCCAAATCCCAAGCTGGGCCCGGCGGGCCTTCGGGATGGATAATAGCGGCCTTGAACCGGCCCTTACCTAGGCCCGGGCTGTATACACGACCCGCCGAGCGAGGCTAGGCTCAACCCGGATCAGGAACCTTGCCTACAAAAGTTGAAAACAAGACTACGTCATCGATTTTTCGGATCCAGCCCGGACCGCCGTGTCTTATGGTACAAATGCATGACCCTGATTTGGCCTGGTTAACTTCAGGCCGGCCTAAACCCGTTGACCACGAGTCTGACCAGGGCCTAACTCGTTGACCACGAGTCTGACCAGGCCGGGCGGCCCGTACTAACCATTGTTTTCCCTGAGTGATATACATGCTTCTAGCACATAAAAAAATTGCTTAAAAATTAATATCTTTATCCCACAAAAACAATTTATTTAGGAGAATGTTTCCTTTTGAGATTTTCAGAGACATTAATTTTTTTTACGTCCGACATTATAGGTTTTTTTTATTTTTTTTTATTTTTTATTATTTAAAGTCTTAAGTCTACATGTGGAATTTGGAGATGGGATTTGTTATATACAAGTTTTGTTTGAAATATCAAGAAGGTCTAAAAAAATCCAAAGTCTTAAGTCTACATGTGGAATTTGGAGATGGGATTTGTTATATACAAGTTTTGTTTGAAATATCAAGAAGGTCTAAAAAAATCCTAGCAAATTTTCAACGTTAGCCGTATTGGTGTAGATTATTATTATTATTATTATTATTATTATTATTATTATTATTATTATTATTATTATTATTATTATTATTATTATTATTATTATATCTAATAGGTGTCTTAGAGAATAAGCTAGGATTTAATATTATTGTTTAATATTAATAAGAGATCTTGTCTTGTTGGACAAGTTAAGCTCTAGGGTTAGGAGCCTTATTTAAAGGGCTCTTCTACTTTGTTATGAGATGGTTGTTTATGAATAAAATATGAATTTTATCGTGCTTTGATGTTCTTGAGATTGAGATCTCATTAATATCGTCCCACTCGTACGCTTCCCTACATCACGTATGATATTCTAAAAGTTTTTTAAAATTGAATACCTTAAAGTAAGGGAGGCAATTTGATCTGATCCCGTCCAACCCTGCCCTGCTTCATCTGCAACATTTGTGGCGAAGCGTACCTAAGCACGACAGATGTCGTCCACTTGAGTGGCAAAGGTAAGCAGTTAGGTTGACTTTCTGTTCCAGGCGGATATACGGTTCCGCAGAAGATCAAGTTGGTGAGCGTTCAAGTGGTCCACCCAGGTATCTTTGAGCGCTACGTGTTGAGAACACTACAAAATAAATGTTATATTCCAACGGAAAATTCTATGGTAATATATTCCAATAGAAATTCCAACGGATATTCCAATGGAATAGTTTCCGTTGGAATAATTCCAACAGAAATTCCAACGGAAATATTCCGTTGGAATGTGTTTTTCATTGGAATTTTAGATTGAATTTGATGATTCCAACGGCTATATTTCCAACGGTTTTTTATCGTAGGAATTTCCGTTGGAATATGTAAATTCCGTTGGAATTTTTTTTTTCCACCCCCGTTGGAAAATCCGCCGTTGGAATCGTCAAAATCCAACGGAAATTCCAATGGAAAACTCATTCCAGCGGAATATTTTCGTTGGAATTTCTGTTGGAATCTATTGAAAAATTCCAACGGAAATAATAGTTTTGAAATATCCGTTGGAATTGCCGTTGGAATAATTCTTTTGAAATATATTTCCGTTGAAATTTCATCATTTTCTTGTAGTGGAATAAATAGAATACCGTACCGGGTTGGGGCAACACTAGCGGAAGAGACGGTTACCGTACATACTTCAGTCTTCCAGTTCTCACGGAAGCTCTTTCTTACCAGTCAAGTAGTGTTCTCCTACACCTGATAAGAAGGAAGAATGTATGTTGCGGATGAAGCGATGCGTTGGAGTTTCGGTATTTGCATCTTTAGAAGCAAAGTGAAGTCATAGAGGTTCGGAGGTAGACTTAGTAGTCTCAAATAAGGCGTGCAGGTCTGCCTTTTTTCTTATTTGAGTAGGTGATTCACTACCGAAGGTCCGAAGAGTAGAAAAGTTTGTGGGTAAAGAAGGAAGGACCAACTATCGGTATGAACGAAGCGAATCCGCCTAAGAAAAATTATCTCACCAAACCAATTTTTCCACTTCGACTTTGTTTTTTTCCGTCTAAAGTTATTTATGCCGGAGAGTAGGCTCGAAGGTACTGCAAGAACACAAACATCAACAGAGTATAAATGATCTCACCTTACCGGACCACAATCTATCTCCTACTTCCAAATACATCCAAAGCTTAATCGGTACTGACAAATAAACAAACCACAATGAATAGGGAAGGTATAATAATGCTATGAATGGCCCCATATCGAATATTGGTCCATTTGTTTAATTCTAAATTCTTGGACTTATTTTATTTTATATATTACATGTGGATATTTCTATATATTATATCTAATAAGTAACATTTTTCAAATATATTTAGTGAATTCATAATAAATAAATAAATAAATGATAATGGGGCGAGGTGGGGTGGCTTGACCGAGACGACCCATGTCAAGGAACCGTGCCCTAGTAGACCCGCTGCAGGTCACAAACTAGCTCGAGAAGGCGGACAAGATCTTGATCCAAAACAGTCTAGCCCTTTGCCATCCATACATAATGACTTTTAAAATTTTAAAAATAAAAGTAAATCAAATTGACCAATATTTCAAAATCTTAACTGATTTGACTGTCATATGTATTAGCGGTTTATAAAATAACAAGTTGGTAAACAATGGTTATAACTATTTTGAAACTTTGGCATATTATTTTAAGGATCTTCTCAAAATGCTTCTATAGTGAGTTTGGTAATCAAATAAGCTCTTTGTAAAATAAGCTAATTAGCATATTTGACGGGTCAAACTTTTTTTTTTTTTTCGAAACGATAGAGAGGGGTCAAACCTTTAAATAAATTTTATTTCTCTAATTTTACACCAACCTACTAACACCCAAAAGCTAAAAGAGTATGTAGTATATGATGTAAAGTAGAATTGCCAACATAAATTGATACCATAATACCATGCCATATATTGTTAGTATTTTGGTAAAAACTATAAATTGACTTAGTTCAATAATGAAATGTCAAATTTGCATATAATAATAACTCCATTCCATATGATTATTTGGGTAAAAAAAAAATGTAATTTAACGATGATAATAGTCATGGACTAATAATAAATATGATAAAATGGAGTGAAAATTAATCCTCAAAGCATAGATAAGTTCTCCCAAAATGTCATTGTTTCAAGAGTAGCACGAAAAATTGGTGCACCCATTGGTAATTGTAGCATACAGTGAACATTCTTTCCGCATTGCCATTTGGCCCCCATGTGCAATTTTTTCTCTCTGCTTCGCGCGCACTCGGTTTGTTACGCACTGAAAACGCTCTGCACATACTCTCTCTCTCACACACACACACTCTCTCTCTCTCTCTCTCCCTATATATATATATACATGTTCACGAAGATTCGCAGTTGATTTTTACTGTTAGCTCTGAGGCTTCACCAGCAAGCGGATCAAAATGTTCTACTCTCATCAGCTGCTAGCTCGCAAAGCTCCCCTCGGCCAAATATGGTAGAAATTCGACGTCCTTGCTTCAATTTTCGCCCCCTTTATTCCGTTTGCCAGCTGAGGATACATACTACATGTAGATTGTAACATTTAAATCGTCTCGCGTTCGTAAAATCATGATTTCGGTCATCGCGATGAGTTGTTTGGGCCTCTCTGAAGCATGAACGTGCGAAATATGAGTTGTGCTCCGTTTTGATTTTAATCCGTTGTTTTTTTTTTTTCGTTTTTTGGAGTTTGATGAACGTTGTACTGCTTGTATTGTGCGTGTTTTGAGGTAGATTTTGAATTTAATGAATGTGTGGCTTCTGATTTGATCTTAGCTACTGCTTGCTTACTCTGTTTTTCGTGTATGGTAAATCGGGGCATTTTGATGTTTGGGAATTTGATTTAGTAGAGAATTACCTCTGGTTTAATAGTCAGCGATGTGGATATGAGTTTGGTTTTCGGTGAAAGAATTTATTATTTCTGTTTTCTACTGTGTTATGAGCTGATTTTGTACATTAAGTTCAAGATCATGAAGTGAGATTCTGGTTCTGTGTGTGTATGGGTGCGTTTGAAGGATGGCAGCGACTATGCATGCTAAAATCCACCGAAGTAAGCTGAATAAGCTTAACATTATCAAAATCTGGTAAGTTTTTCTCAACAAAAAAGTCACTGAAAACAGATCTCGCTGTTCGAGTTTATGCTTCGCTCATTTTACACCTGAGTTCTGTTGCAGCGAAGAAATTTTGAATCCTTCAGTTCCTATGGCCCTCAGACTTTCTGGAATTCTCATGGGTATTGCTATTGGAACTCGGTTACTGTTATTTGACCTTTTATTCATGGAGTCTGAAGTTCACTGTTTCATTATATGTTATTCCAGGTGGAGTTGTCATTGTTTATGAAAGGAAAGTAAAACTTTTGTATGGTAGGCTTTCTTTACTTCATTCCTGGTAATTTGATCACGTATAGTCACCCGTTTCTTTGCAATCTCTCCTTTGTTGACTTTAGATTTCGGTTTTGCAGATGATGTCACACGCCTGCTGGTAATACGGTTACTTCCGGTTGAGAGAATCAATTCAAAATCTCTCTATGACTCAACTAATATATATTTCTCTGTAGATTTGAAATTGTTTGTATGTTTTCAGGTGGAAATAAACGAAGCTTGGAAAGTTAAAGCTGCTCCGTCCGATCCAACTAGACTTCCCAAGGCCAAATCTCAAGCCAAGTGAGTTTGCTGTCCAGAGTTTTTCTTATTTATATTTTTTTCCTGTTTTTGCCTTTAATATTGTTCTCAATGAACCATGAGATTTTGCTTTTGCTGGAGATTTGATGTTGGCTCTTGTTACAAATTTCAAGCAGTGATTAATTGTAATATATGTAACAGTACAGCTTAAAAGTTGAGTTTGGATAATGTTCGCAAAAAAGCTGTTAGAGAAACCATATCACACTGTAGAACATTTTAAGTACTGCAGTTGTAGATTTCAAAAATAGTAATCCCCCCATAAAAATTACTTGTTGATATAGTTTCCTTCCTGTGATTTGGATTCTGTAGATATGAAGCTGTTACATTGCCACCGAATACTAGGGATGACTTGGAGGAAATTGAGCGTTCACTTCCGTATTCTAATGCAACAACCGTTGTGGATTTTCAACAGACCTCCTATATTGCCATGGTATTAAAGTAGCATATTCCCGTCTGATCTAGCTTAAGAAATGCACAAACCTGTATACATGAAGCTGTACATGTGGTGGTTTATAATGTGATTATTAGTAACAAGATGAACTGTGAGATGTACTGTGCCTTTTTCAATTGCTAGAAATGCCTACTCTGTTTTCCTTTTACAAAGTGGACCCTGTAGTTGCAAATTTTGAAGGGGATCATTAGCTTCTGTTAATCAGAAATGATGGAAAATCTGCAAGTACTAAGCGTCTGGTTTCTGTTGTCTTCATTGACACTGATTGCTAGTAGGAAGAGTAATGGTAAATTGAACTGCCCCTGGTGCTAATACATAATTGACTTATTTTCAGAGACTGGACAATATGGATGATCCTTATTTAAACCAAAATCCTCAGGCTGACCTGAACCAGGAACACCATCAAGGTATCCATAGGTCCCTTGCAAGCGGATATCATTTTTTATTGCAAATTTTCTACCCGCTTGTTTTCTTTAGTTGACACACGTCAGCTGACATCCTCTTTCTCTACTTAATGTTACAGCTGATGCTGCTAATATTACCTTACTCGATAAATATGATTCGTACCAGGCAGATACCACTACATTCAATCGCTTTGAAAGGTGAAATCCAGATTATGCCAAGAAATTCCCCATTGGCATTAGTTCATGGATATAGAAGTACAATGACTAGCATTCCATATATTACCACTTATCCTGCATAAATCTCTTTTCTCTTGACAGGTTTGATATAGAAGGGAGCGATGAGGCACAACCAACTTTCATTCAGCCCGAGCACACCGAAATACCTAGTGTCATACCCTCACCACCTCGTGAAGAGATGATCCATGAACGTAAGGAATCATTGAGTATTTCTTGAGGCTGGTTAATGTGAATAGTTGGTTAATATGTATGGCATTTCCAGTTTAGTTTGCCATATTTTCATTCACTACAGGGGTACCTGAAAATCAGTTAACTCTATTGTGAAAGTTACTTTGAGAATGCCTAAAGTGGCTTGTGGTTATTCTAGCAAACAAAGATAATTAAATAAAAAGAGAGCTTGCACCTCTAATCAATTGCTGGAAAGCAAAATAGAATGCAGCCAGTAGATAGTATTGCAAGCAGGAGCCTACTATGAACGGTTAGGCCGCACTACGTAAACACAGAATCAACTGTTCGACATATTTATAGGTATAAAGAAAAACTGAAATGAGATAATTCTGATGACTTTCAGAGTTACCAATGAATTAGATTCCAAATTTATATCATTTTCAAGTATACATATTTCTAGGGATTCGGCACAGTTACTTTCTGCTAGTTGTTTCATTATTATCCTTCCATTGTTAATTTGCTTTTGTTTTTGAAAAAGATGTTATGATTTTCTCTTGGATGTGTATATGATAAATAAGTTCAGCCCTTTCTGAATGATTCACCTGAATGTGAGGTTGTTAATTCTTGTAGGTGAGGTGATACAGGAACAGCATCCAGAGGAACGAGTCATGCAGCAGTCTCAAGAAAGCAAGGAAACTAAACCGGTACTCTAATAATATGCATGCCAAGAATTGGTGCATCAGCATAACGTGTCAACTCCGTAGAATTTATGCCATATTTTTTGCACTAGCAGGATAAGATCAGGCAAAAGGTTGCTCGAAGGAGGGGCAAAAGACCAGCTACAGCTCATGTAATGGACTATGACCAAACCATCATTCCTGGTCAGATATATCAAACTTGGCTTCAGAATTCTGCTGACATCGTGACAAGAAGAGGACAGAAAAGGAAGGTGATACATCATGATTTCTTTATATGCTAGTAGTTTCTTTCTGTTTGAATCCCAAATCTAAGCAACACGTTTCATATGAAACAGTGCTCACGAGCCAAACCGTTCTTTTTTTAAATAAAAAATTGATTTAGCTCAAGTAATGTGCCGCAGATTTCATGCGAGCCAATTTTGCAGGAACCAATGGATTCCTTGTCTATGATGAAGATATCCACTCTCATGGACCTGCCTTCTATTGTACTGGTCGAGAAATTAGTTACGAACAGGAATCGACATATTCATTATCCAATACCACTATTGGAAATGTGGATGAGATGCACCCAACCACCACATGACTCACCATCTGGTCAGATTATTTTTCAGTCTGCACGAACAACATTCATTCCAAACAAATACATTTAAAAAGTTAACAATAAAAAAAAAGTTAAAAAGATAATTTTTTGTATGAAGGTCGAACCTCTCATCCTCAGCCACCGGAACCATCGTCGTCATCTCCACCAGAGAGAATGCACTTTATGGAGAAAATGGGAGATGTAAGTGACCACCACCATCTCCTCCCTCTCTCTCTCAAACTTTTGAAAAGGAAAAAATAATCTTCTTGTCTAATTTAAAACTTTGAATGGTGAAGCCCTTTGAAGATTTTACCAGCAGAGTCGACTCCCTATCGACTAGAATTTCCATCGAGAAGCAAAGAGCAACTGGAAATATTAATGAGATGATCCCTCCAGAGGTTTTTATCGAAGAACTCCGTAACAACCTTAAAGTTAACGGGTTTGAAGCAAACGAGGCCAATGGGATGAGTGGATCCAAAGTCAATTTGATGGCCACCCCTGCAAATTCTGGTAGGTTAGACTGCTAGTGTTCATGCCAAATATGAACTTAATTTTTTTCTGTGGATCATTCTGTACTTCTTGAAGATCAAAATGCATTGCATGTGTGATGTTATAGGTGATGAAATAAGGTCAATTCCCAGCTCGGGGTCTGGGCATGGGTTCCTCCCGCACAATTCAGAAGTCAATTCTGGACGGTAAGTCAGAAAAAGAGATCATCAATATTGTTTAAAGGCATTAATACAAGAAGAAAATTCTAAAATTCAGATTCTACGCCAAATTGTTTAAGTTCTTGATTATGTATACATTCACATGGTTCAGTTCTAGCAAGAAAAGACCATTTTCTGCTTCCAAGAACAGTGGAAATGGACTTGAACCGGTCGCAGAGGATCTTCCATGGCAGCATTCAGATCCAAATTTTAAGTTAGCTAAACTATCTGAAAAGGAATTCACACATAATCACGGTAACTCACCTCAAAAAAAACCCATTTTTTTGTTTGATCGTTGTGATTTTTTTGAGTTTCTGATGTATAACTCAAGCCATATTGTTTATCTTTAAGATCTACTGGTCGAAACTGGACCAACACAAACACAGAAGCCTCCAATCACTAATCAGCCACTTGACCAGATAACCGATTCCATCAGAATGTAATAAATTAATCTTGTTTCCCCAATTTCGAGTAAATGTGATCTAAAGCATTTAATTTCTTACAATGTTGGAGCTGGTTTGATGAACTACAGGCACTTGAAGACTCATTTCGACACACCGGGATCCGACAAAGTGGAGTCCTTAAACCAATTAGCTTATGGGATGAACAAAAAGAAGGCAGCTTGTCTTTTCTACCAGACTTGCGGTATTATCATTCATTTCATGAACTTTTTTTCCATTCCTAAAATCAAGTTCTTTATCCGAGTAATGTTGGTTACTTATCATCTCGTTTTAACAGTTCTTGCGACACGAGACTACATACGAGTCGAACAGAATGTGCCGTATGGGAACATACTCATTTCCAGGGGTCCAAAATTGTAGGGTAATCTAATCTGTCCATGAATATACACTAACTTTAGACAAGATTTTACTTATGTGGAGCGGTCATCTCTGTCTATAAAGTTATCCTTGTTTTGGGAATTTGAAGTCAATAGTTTTAAGGCCGTGACTCCACATTATATATTTCCAATGAAACTATGATCACAAAATGGTGTGATGGGACAAAGAAAATGAAATGTTCAGTATTCAGAGATCGATGAGAGCGATATCATATGTAGTGTTCTCTTCTATATTTGCTGAGGAATATTCAAATTTTTGCTTCGCGTTAAACATTTTCCATACAAAAAATCAAAAAGGGAATAATTTGTGTTCATATCGTTCAAGTGTATCTGCAAGTCTAAAAGAGACGGAAAAAATTGTGCTAAAAGAATCCTTTTAGGAAT
>CACSLK010028053.1:877191-889207 GCA_902706635.1 Striga hermonthica | reverse complement strand
AAATTATGAATTTTGGTATTTTTATTTTATTTTTTTAATATAAATAATTAATGATATTTTAATTTATGTAATATGTCTCATTTTTCAATTAAAAAAAGAAAATTAGGGATGCGAACTACACTCTCTTAATTTTTCTAATTTTGGGGAGTGAGGGGCGCGTGTAAATCTGTCTTGGCACACCTAGCTAGGTGTGCCAAGGCACATGGTAGTGCTACTGTGCAAATGTAGTTGATGAAATGAAATGGGTTTTACAAGCAACACATATGAAGGATGATCAGTTAATGTGGAGATCATAGACAATGTTCTTAACCGACAATGATCCCCCTATATATAATTTTCGAATGTGTTGAGCCTATGTGGTAGGTTCGCATGCTTCGGGATCCTAAGTATCAAAATTTCATGTTTCATTGTTTGGCTTAAATAGATTTTAATTTAATTTCAATTCGAAAATAATTAGGCTCAGATTACCAACCATAAATATGTTGATTTATTTCTGATCATTTTAAATGTAATAATTGTATTTTAATATCATTTCTTATTATAACTATTGAATTGTAAATGTATTTTAAAATTTGATGATATTTGTAATTTTTTATCGGTTTTACATATATAATATATCAAATTAATTATTTTTTTGATGAGTTTCGATTTGACATCTATATTGCACATATAAAATAAATGAATTATATTTATTTTTTTAATAATAATAATAAAGTTATTTATTAAAAAATTAATCAAAAGAATAAAATTATTTCTCAATTAATATATTTATATTTAATGTAGTTATATGTTATACGTTAGAAAAATTATTATAATATAACACATGTAAGTCGCATAAGTAATAAGTGTCGTACTAAAATATATAATGATATATATTTTTTTATAAAATTATTTAAATTTTTGACCACTTTTCTCATTAATTTTAAATTTTAATAAAAAAATTTAGCAAGCACTCGTGTAATACAAAGTGTTGTACTAGTTGGAAAATAATTAATAATCACATCTTATAGCTAATGCAGATGAAAAAAAAAATGAAAAAAAGGAGCAAATATAGATTGTGATTATGCACGGAATATTGGTGAAAAGAAAAGAAAAAAAAAAAAGAATTATTCACAAAATTCATTGCTTACATTATGGAAACTACATTATGGAAAAACATAAGAAAAACTGATAGCATCCACATTTATTCAGAATAATCATGAAGTACATGAACATGATCATTCATAAATTGAGTTCTTGATTTTTCATGTGACAAGTACTTTACTAAAGCTACATGCTTATAAACTATATAGGGGAAAATTCGAGCATACCCATGTGGGCACTGCCCACATGGAGTTTTTTACCATTGATTTACACATAAACACATACACCCACGTGGATGTGTGTGAAATTAATGGTAAAAAATCTCATGTTGGCAGTGCCCACATGGATAAAATCGAATTTGCCCTATATAGGACTATTAGAGTTTATCTGACAAGTTCTTGATTTTTTACAACTACATTAAGTTTATCTCTCCTTATATATTATTTTAAAACGTGTTGAGCTTAGATGGTAGAGTCGCACGCTTCAATGCTGATCAACAAAAATCTATGTTTTGGAATATTATTTGTATATTAATTTTTTGTTTTGGAATTAAATTTAGTATAGACATAAATAACTTTTTTTAAACTTGGTAATTGTACATTTAATTTTGTTATTTTTTTTTCTTAGTACAAATTTCTTTTTTAATTTTGGCAAATAACAATCTTACCATCTAATAATTTTCTTTCATATTTATCTCTTGAATTACAATTTACAAATCAATATTCCTCTTCTTTTTTTTTTCCCCTTAATTAGTCGATGATTTTGTACCTCTAACCATCGTACTCCGCCCTATCGCCGCCGCCGCCGCCCTCTCCTTTCTCTTTCTCACTTTAGAAAATCCTCATTACACTCAGTGAACTAAAGATACTTCGTCCATGGAAGCTCATTCCGATGCCGACCCGAAACCCAACCCTAAGGAGAGCTCGATTCCGGACCTGAAACCCTACGAGGAAATCGAAGATGTCGAAGAAGAAGATACCGAGCTGGAGGAGGAAGAAGAAGAAGAAGACGAAAATGAATCCGAAACCATGACTCCTGAGGCCCGAATTCAGAGGGATCGGGCCAACATGGACTCCCTATTCAGGCGTCTATCGAAGGAGCAAGTCCCCGTCCGGGTCCATGACGTAATCATCAAGGGGAACACGAAGACCAAGGACTCCTTGATCGAGGCGGAGGTCGAGTCGATTTTCAGGGACGCCACTAGTTTCCAGCAGTTGCTGCGCGCTGCCGCTGATGCCAGCGCGAGGCTGCAGAGCCTCGATATTTTCGATTCGGTCAATATTACCCTTGACGCGGGCCCGCCGGAGTTGCCAGGAACTGCGAACATCGTTATCGAGGTTTCTGAGGCGTCGAACCCACTTTCTGGAAATGTTGGGATTTATTCAAAACCTGAGGTAATTTATTTATGTTTCTATCGAACTCTTCAGTTACGTTCTTCGTCCTAGTGTGACGAATGGTAACCAAAGCATTAGGATCTGTGTGTTACTTGCTGCTTGAATTTTGGAGTTTGCCATTATGGAGTTCGATGCTTTTCAATTGGGTTGGAATAATTTAGCTTGGTTTTTATAGGTGGGATTTTCTGCAGCTTCAGTTTAGCATCAGGAAACCACATAAATTGGGTTCCAGGAGATGGATACTAACATGTAATGAACTGCACAGTCCCGCACAATCTTGATAGTGTTTGTTACTATAAGTATTTGTGGAATATCAGTTTTCTAGTTAATTGCTAACTTAAGTTTTGAGGTACTTAAGTTTGTGTCTTGTATCAAAAGAAGGTTTCTATGGTTGACATGACTATTCACACTCTAAGTGAACAATACACGAGAAAACAATATTAGAGCATCTTAAACTTGGTGCAAAGCTTCTTCAACTTTCCTTTTTCACTTGAATGTGTTAGGTTTCCTGATCAAATCAATTGCTTGTACCCGTAAATATAGTCCGTGGCTTCTCATTCATGTACATTCTTCTTTTGTATGGATGAGGTTGTATTTATCAGTCTTAATTTCTTGATACTCTCAAGTGCTTTTTTAGGCTAGATCTTGGTCATTAGAAGCATTACTGAGGCTGAAAAATCTGTTTGGTTATGGAGATCTATGGGATGCTTCAGTGAGTTATGGCTGGGGTCAAGCTTTGGAAGTCAGCTCAGGAGTATCTCTGCCAAGATTCAAGGAAATTCCTACTCCATTGTCCGCAAGAATATCCATGGTTTCCCAGGATTGGCTGAAGTTTTCTTCGTATAAGGAGCAAGCCCTTGGTCTCTCACTCGGTCTGTTGGAAACTGGGAAGCACAGTTTGTCCTACAACCTCTCCTGGCGTACTTTAACAGATCCATCTCAAATGTCTTCTCACACCGTGAGGCGGCAGCTTGGACATAATTTGCTCTCATCCTTGAAGTATGTTTTTAAAGTTGACCGAAGGGATTCATCTTTGAGGCCGACTAGAGGCCATGCTTTTGTCTCGACTACTCAAGTTGGTGGTCTTTTTCCTGATGCTCGGAGCCTACGTTTCATTCGTCAGGTTTCTTGCTGGTCTTGTGTTGTTTTATTTTCTCTTGTTTTTCCAATTATAAGTCGGTGGGTAAAAAAGCCAAGAAGATATATGGTATATTTCCGAAATTCATGATAATCCATCTCTTAATTTTATTTGTTTTCTATCATTTTGATGAACAAAGTTGCTATAGTTTTGACTCTAAAGTCTTCTTATTTAACTTGGGATTGTTATATATTCAATCTTCATGCCCCCATACTTTAGGTCATGCGGGGTTTTCTCTGGATCTATATTTCTTTTTGTCATTTCCCCACGATTTATCCTATTTACTCACTGCTGCAAGTATGGTTTGGGACTCATTTACTACCTAGGTTAGGATATTAGTTGGGTATCACTCTGTTAACTGCCCAAGACAATAACCACCATGTAGGGGATAAAATCGTCAATATGGTGATAAGCCCATCCATTGCGGAAGAGTTAGATAATTTATTTTTTTGAGCCAAGAATGAAATTACTTATCATTAAAAGTTGCAATCATGTAATATTCTGCCTTGTGCATTTGAAATATTTACTTAATATCCGACATAATCAAGGCAAAGAAACATTGGGGCCTGAATAAATTACTAATTCATAAAATGATCCATCCTACCATGTTAACATTTGATAGAATATAAATATATTGTGCCAACCCACAAAAGCCACTAACCTGTCCCATCCCGTAGAAAGCAAAGGAGACCTTGTTGTATAAATCCCGGTTGGCTTTTAGAGAACCCTTTACAACAGAAAGTAAAAGCGACCTTGTTGTATAATTCCCAAGTTGGCTTTAGAGAACCTTTTCCAACTGAAATTCTAATGAGCAAACATTTTAGCATAAATTCTTCTGTTCATATGTGATGTTCTGAACAGGAGTTTGATATTCGTTATGCTCTCCCCTTTGGATTTTCCCGTGCTGCACTAAACTTGGGAATATCAGCCGGCGTGGTAATTCCATGGAGCAGAGCATCTCTGAGTATGCCCTCGTATCTGCCCGAGAGGTTTTTCATAGGCGGTAATTCTTCTCCCGTTTGCTCCTTAAGTGGGCCCTTCTCCGTTTTGGGTTTCAAGACCAGGGGATTGGGCCCTGCGGAGCCTAGAAGATTTGTGAGAGCTAATTCTGGTGATGAGGGATCCGATTATTCTGGGTTCGATCATGTTGGAGGGGATCTTGCTGTCACTGCTTTCGCGGACCTCTCGTTTGATCTTCCTCTGAAGGTTTTTAGGGATGCCGGTATTCATGGTCACGTGTTTGCTAACACAGGTAGCCTGAACAAATTGAGTGAGAACGCGTACAAGGGACTTTCTCTGCAGAAATTTAAAGATTCTTTCCGAAGCACTGTGGGAGTTGGACTCATTGTACCCACCAAGCTATTCCGGATGGAGGTAAAATATTTTGCTTTTAAGATAAGTGTGCTACTCGTATGTGTTTCCTTTTTTTGCTGACTTTTGGCAAAAGAAAGACTTGTTAGATTTCATAAGATCTTCAGTTGGAAAAACTGTTCCTAGTGGGAACTTTTTCACTATACTTTATTTAGTTCTAGGGGACTAGTAGAATCTGAATTACCCTTCTGGTTTAGAGTATTTGCGGAGAATACTGAACTAATTTTGGAAACTGTAAAGTACAAAATCACTTAAATGCACCTGCTGGCAGTGGAACCAAATAAAATTGCCCACATCTTTAATTATGTGTACTATTACATCCCTCGACTTTCCAAATATTATAAGTAACTCCAAATTTTAATATTGCATTTACTTTTATGTATATATATGATATATTCTGATTTATTTGATTATTACTAGTAGCTAATGTAAAGTTGGGGGCAATGTGTAATTTTTTTAAGCTGAGGGGTTGCAACACAATTGATAATGTTATCATATTCCTTCAACTCAGCAAAAGGTTTTCGGACGAACTGAAACGGAGGTTGTGAAATTAAACTTTAAGAAGTCGGTGTTTTTTATTTCCAAATTTTGCATTGGTTGTTTTGTAAACGAACTTAGTTAGATATTATAGTTGCCCCTTAGTTGCATTGTGTAAAGTGTTCATGTGACAGAACATCTGAAAGTTGATTATTTTGTTAGATGCGGATGTTGTTGTCCCTCAAATTGTTGTTTGTTAAGACTGGTTAATAATAGTGATAGGAAGTATAGGAACCTAATAATCATAAACAGTGATCAAATGGCAAATCTATTACTTGATTTAGAGGACGAGAGGGACATGAATAACATAACTAGGAATCTCCCTAATTGTCTCAGGCTCTCAGCCACTATTTTCTTGATTGTGACTCCCGAGAAAGGTATATTTTAATCTCTTGGAGCCATTCGCCTATGTTAGACTATTGGTATAGAATCCCCCCTTTTCTGTTTTGTGATTCACCACCGACACAATTGTTAGTCAAAACGTGATATTAGAACTGTATTATTCCCGTTTTAGGTTACATGCATATATGAGAACTGTAACATCCCGTTTTAGATATTCATACAAACACCCTCTTGAGTTTTGTAATGGATAACCATTTAGAAGTTGGAGGATGCACTTTCCTGATAGATTAAAAAATACATATTTGGGAATACACAATCATCTGCTTAACCCTCAAGTAGTCAAGTGCCACAATTTCTTTCCTTTTTTTTTTTCGTTCCATTTGTGTACTGCCTTTAAAGAAGGTAAAATTGCTAACCGCTTCATGTGATTATCAGGTGAACTACTGCCACATTTTGAAACAACAGGGACAAGATCAAGGGAAGAGTGGCGTGCAGTTTAGCTTCTCTTCCCCACAGTAACTTGAGTGACAACTTTTACTTGCGTTTTTTGGTGCCTGGCCGCATTATATTAACCTTCACGAGCTTTTACCTTGAGGTGGAACTTGAGTAATTTTCGTTTCCCTGTTGTTTTGATATCCAAATTTGGACAACTCAATGATCTGCAGTCTTACATTATGGGGAGCGTTAATGTAGGAGAGGCACAAACCGAAAACAAAAATGAATGGCAGGGTGAATCCTTCGGATATGAATGATTGTCAACTGGTTGCTTCATGTAGGTTGATGAAGGAATTGAATAATAACTGTCTAAATTTCAAGCGCTTGTTTACACTATCTACTATGGTGAAATTCATTTGCTGCCTTGATAATTTTTTATTTGCTGCAGTTTCTTATGGATTCCTCTGAGTAATTGAAAAAATAAAGTGGCAAGAAGTTCCCATTTTCTAACTATTATCAAGTTTAGTTTTGTCCACATTCATAAGCACAATGGACTTGGGGCCCATCTATGCAAGCCCATATTTTGGTGAAGCCAGAGTTTTTAAAATGAAATCTCTTGCTTGTTGAAAAAGGGAAACGATGTCACATTAAGACAATAAAATATATTTTCCATGATGGCTTTCATTTTAATTTTATTTTATAAGCTTGTTTAGGACCACTAATTACTTACTACATATGCCAAAATCACCAAATATTTGTGTCGAAAGGTTAGTCTAGGTGCGGTCAATTTATTGCATTGACTGATTGATTAAATATTATGTCACAAATATTCCTATTTGTAAATGAACTTATGTACAAAAATTCTCAAAATGTTAATTAATTGATGTCCAGCTCTAAGAGATGATACAATTTTGGTGATATAAATCTCAAATTGAATTTTAATTAATTCATCCACTGACTTCATAATTTTTATGACAAGTGATAAATCTCAAATTGAATTTTAATTAATAATAAAATTATATAAATTATTTCCAATTGTACAATCACTAATTAGAGAAAGGGGTGAGATGTCACTCACGTGGGGCAAACAAACATATACACAAAGACGATAAAAACCTTTTATAGAACAATTATTGAGGGCATAAGAAGCATTCCACTAATATTCTTTCCCATAGAATAGTCCACACATTATTATCATAGTAAACTAATAATATATATAAGTAAATTAATCGTACGTTTATGCATGGAAATATGATTTGGGGCCATGCAAATCAACCAATGAGTTTCATTAAACACCTAATTAATCTTCTAAGGTCCATAATAATTAAGTTAATCTTTTATAGTACGATGTGACACTTATAAGAATAATTAGAATTATGTGGACATTTTTTATTTAAAAATTTTTGTGGGGGAATACTACTAAATATTTTAAACTGGGTAGTGTAGTCGTAAAACGTTTAATTGAACATAATTAAAATTTAAGGTCCAGAAATGGTCCATCATGTAAAATATGATGTATATGTTCACTAGCAATTTATATTTTTTTTTTTTACCAAAATAAATGATAATATTATAAACCAAAATGCACAAATATGCGAATACAAGAAGTCCTTAATTGAATAGAACAACCAACAACTGAAAAAAATGGAGGAAATGTCAAAAGACCGCCTAGAATCCCGACACTAGCAGCGTTAGAATAACAACACTCGCAACTATACTAGACGGACTACACAAACAAAAACGGAAACTATTAAAAAATGATCTCACCAGGATAATACCTGAATGTCCGATCCCAACAGGATAATAAGTTGACACTCGGACTCACACAGGCCAACGGCCCAAACTAAAAACACAAACCTAGACTAGCAATTTATATTAAATGCCTAATAATAAAAATTACCAAAAAAAAAAAAAAGAAAAAAGGTGGGGTTTGTGTAAGATTCACTGGAAACACGAATAGTTGTTAAGTCAACTCCCACCAAAACCTGTGTTTTCTTCTTCTGTCAATTACTAATTTTTAATCCACTTGAAATATTTTTGAAGCTATTAATGCGGATCTATCATCCTTGAGAATAATCAAACAGTATGTCTGTCTCTTTGTATATTTATCTATATTTAATCAAACTTACAATTATTCAATTCTGAATTTATAACAAGATGTTATATTTTATTTGTAAAATAATTTACTAAATAATGCTCGTTTTAAGACAAATAACTACATATCATCTTAATAAATACTATATTATTGTTTGATTTTGTACTAAAAAAAATTCCCCAAAAACTATTTATTTATTATTTTTGAGGAAGGTTAGATCTTATCAGTGAGAGTACTTAACTAACTCATTAGGTTCTTTTATGGTTTACATAACGCACACTCACACAACACACAGTCACGCACACACTTTCATCTGACTGTATTTGTTAATATAATTGTGAAAAATAAACTCTCACTCATACATATTCAGATATACACTTGTGTGTGTTCATCCAACGATAAAAAATTCGTAAAATACGAACGAATTTTCCGGTTTTTTGCGGATTGAGGCTATTTTTCATGCAATTACACTAAAATTGAAAAAAAATATTACAAAATTCCAACTTTTGTACGTGGTGTCACAAGGGATAAAGAACTTTTTTTTTTAGAGGGTTGGCATTTGCTGGACGTGTTGATTTATTCGCGAGAAGCTCGTGAATATATACCCAAAAAATAAAAATAAAAAAACGTTATCTTAAGAATTGGTTGATAAATATAAAAGCTTTTTATTATACTTAGGTTTGCGGACTATATATATATATATATGCATTAAAACTCAAACACACGAGCGTAGAATATTGAGCTCTAATTTTGTACAACAAAAGGCATAAATAATTAGATGTGTGAATGTGTCACATTCAGTCACCTAGCTAGCTGCATGCACAACTTTAATTGGTAGTATAATAATGTAGTTCATGATTTTCATAAATGATGCAACATTGACAGATATAAATTTTTTTTTTAAAAAAAAAGAATGCTAATTGCACTAATATATTTTTTACATTTCATTTTTGTCATGACTTAGTCAATATTATCTTTATTTTTCAAAAAAAAAAAAAAATACTTATTTGTTTTTAAGAAATAAATTATTTATACGTATTCTTAATTTCGTAACTGCTAATCCTTGCTTAAAATTGACACGTCATGTTACACGCGTCCTATTAATTTTTCAGCAAAAAAAAGAAGGGACTTGAGCAAAAATATCTTCAAATTGGTCAACTTTGAAGATATCGCACCAATTAATATTCAGATTTCCGCCCAAATTATTGATTAGTTATCTTAGATTCCAATATTTCAACTAATTTGAATCGCCACAAATTTGATTTGTGGATGGTTTTTGGGAGGTCAAGTTTGATTTGAGATCAAACTCTTCTTCAGATCCGTCTAGGCGGCTTCAATGGCCGCAGTTTTCGTGCTCGAGTTTTTGATTTGTGGCTTCATTGGATCTCTTTGTTGGTGGATGAGGCGGCTCGTGTGCAGGCTCGGGTGGCCGTGCGTTGAGTTTGTACTCTCTTATCTGTTCACAAGGGAGTTGGTCCAGTCTTATGGTTCCAGTGTGTCACTTGACACTTCGAGTGTACTCATTTGAGTTTTTAAGTTATTATATATAATTGTCGTTTGGAAAAAAAAAAAGGAATCGCCACAAATTTATGATAATTTTGAAATTTAATTTACTATTTAGCGGTCATATAGACTCATTGTAATTAATTAATTATGAAAAAAAAAAAAATACATGCAGATTATATTCCCTCGATAGAATTTAATTATATGCGGACCAACTAAGATGGGATTATTGCATGCATGCATGTGATTTCAAGCAATTCTTATATTAATCAACATATATTCATAATAAGACTTAATTAAACAAATGTGATTAATAATTATGAAAAGTGGAATCATGTCTAGTCAGTAGGATTGGATCGGATAAATTAAAATATATATTAGCTAGCTGCAGCATCAGCATCACACATAAAAGAGATAAATCACTCGATCAACAATTTAATTAGGGCTCATTATATGACCTAAATTAAGTGCACGATAAAAATTATAATCATAAGAAGATGAAAATTAGTTGCGCATTTGTAATGATGCTAGGAGGTTTAATAAAGAATGTTATTTTCCAAATTTTTAGTTTAAAAGATACTATTAATCAGTGTTGTTAAAGGTTAGACAACCAATCGCAATACACGATATTTTATAGTATAAATATTTTTATTTAATAAAAAAATCAAAACGAGACAACTCGTTTAACGGTTAGGCCGCACACAACAAGTAAATTAAGGTCATAAATCAAATTTGGTTAAAAAGAGTTTATCAATAATAACGGATATATTGTCAGAGGAAAAAAAGTTGTACTAATTTCGAAAAAAAAAAAAATAAGCAGATGTTTTATTTGTTAGTGGAATAATAATATTAAATTTATAAAATTTGTATCTTAATTTTATATATACCTATTTTGTTGTCCTATATATAAAAAATCATACTACTAATTAGTAAGTAATTAAGCTGTGTGTAAATATAATTATACTAGTATTATTTATCATTGGGAAGTTGACTAATCTGACAACAATTGCTAGATGCCCGCCCACGCACAATTACAATAATTTTGGCTCTTAGTGTTGTGTTTTGTTGTAGTATTATATGTAAATTTTGTAATTATCAATTATGTATAGAAACTGGTGAATTTCTGACTGGAAGCATCACAGACTCATAGTAATTTGGGGAACAACTATATAAAATTTCATATAAAATAACTACAAGTAAGATACGCAACTAGGAAGCTTTAATAATAATAATAATAATAATAAAATAACTGGGACGTGATGTTTGTGTGGATCAGGGTCCTCTCCTCTGACACTAACCGGGATGACAAACTTTGTGGCTGGTCGAGCAGTTCGAGATGCAACGCAGCGCAAGCACACCAAATATTTGGGTAAGTGCGAAGCAAAAGGATATGGCTTTCTACCTTTCTCTTTCTCGTCCTTTGGGGAACTGAATGATGCGGCTGTTTCTCTACTCCGACGCATTCAAAAGTTTTCCTTAGCCCAAGATATTGGAGCAAAGGCTGCTGCTCACATTTATACTAGAATAGGCTTTGCTATAGCCAAAGGAGTGGGAGCCCAAATTGTATCTCGGCTGCCCACTAATTTCTTGTAAAAATAATAATAAAAATTATAATAAAAAAAAAAATAATAATAATAATAATAATAATAATAATAATAATAATAATAAAACTAAAAATAATAATAATAATAATAATAATAGTTTAACGCACTAAAAAGTTGTACGATGAACAACCCATTTATTGGCAAATAGTTTAATTAGTACCAACTAATTAATAGTAAAAATATATACTATATTTTTTTTCTTGATTCTTAATTAATTAATTAATTGAGTGACAAACATTTGTCACAGTTGAGAAAACACTGGTCTTCGCAATCCACTCTGTTAGTTTTAGGGATCCAACGTGCACATGGACGAAGATAAATATATATATGCCCTTCTTTGAAATTGTCCCTAAAAATTAAATGTTTAATTTGTAGTAATTTATTAATACCCGAGTTTGACCCCTATCCTATTGGTAAAATATATATTCAGCCCCTATACTATAGATCGTACATTTTTGGTCCTTTTTGCCATAATGCCATACATTACCCTCCGTATGCTGTGGAAAGAAAAAAA